>JBAKBP010007811.1:0-96483 GCA_037953745.1 Lithodes maja | reverse complement strand
AGATGGGGGACGAAAAATCCTCAAATTGCCAAGCTAATGGGGCGAATGTCTTACGGTATAGTATATAACCATGAGAAAGAAGGGCATCAAGGAATATAAAATAACCTAAGAGAGCATAAAATGCTCGAACGTAATAATTTACAGTCGTTTACAGTTCAGTTTACGGATATTTACGGAAAGTGTGTGAAATTATGTTGAGAGGCTAGTGACGGGTAACGAGCTGGTCACCCTCAACGTCGGTAATCAAAGTAGGGAGCAGAGAGATGGTAAAGTGAAGATGACATCAACTAGGAACAGCTGGAAATATTTCGCTGCTGGAAAAATGGTATACAATTGTAAGATCCGCAGAGAATGACACTTACCAAGACGAATGGGCTGGCTATCATATCCAGGAATTGGTCAGGGAGATAAATGTCAGAATGTTGAATTAACTTTAAGATGTTGACATAATGAATAGAAGCACCATTTGAAGAGTAGCACTTTATTGGCATCGGCTCGAATATAGCTTCATCAACTGCGAAACCTTGTAAATATTGTACTTCTCCCAAATTGATGTTTCCATTCAGTAGTGTCATGAGTTACAAGAGGAATTTCATCGTCAATTTGTTATGGCTAACATTCTTTCATCAACATGTCTGTGATGTTATGTACTGGTATCGAACTCATAGCAGTTGCCAGAATGTAATGATAAGGGCGTCACCGGCACTGAATGGGTTAAGAATTTCGAGCTATAAGGAAGTTGTAGGCGAAAACATAATCTCCGTCCAACTTCGTTTGCGAAGGTAGGCTAATTACGTCATCGTGCTGAAGGGTATAATGGATTTACTATGTCCTTTTCTTATTTAATGCTGGCTTCTCCTTTATTTTATTCAGACCGGTAAATATTTAGTAATCTTGGCTGAAACTGTTATAAACTTATGCTTTACTTATGTCTTCATAGATGATATAAGACATTCAATTAAGGCGGTACTTAAGTTTAAGAGGTTTGTAGTGTGTGTGTGTATGTGTGTGTGTGTGTGTGTGTGTGTGTGTGTGTGTGTGTGTGTGTGTGTGTGTGTGTGAAGGCGAGAGAGAGAGAGAGAGAGGGGTGGGCAGAGTGTGTGTGTGTGAGTTTGTATGTATGTGTGTGTGTTTTAGTGTAACTGTGAGTGTGTGTGTGTGTGTTAGCTAAGACATTTAATCAAGGCAGCACTTAGGTTTAAAAGCGTTGTAGTGTTGGGGAGTTCTTTCATCTTGATACTTGAAAAAAAAGAAACACACACACACACACACACACACACACACACAAGACAAGTTTCATCCATATAGATTATACATGAAACATGCACATTTTATGTGTCCTAATTTGAATACATACAACGAATGACACTTCTTATGTGTACCGTTTGTGTTACATTTAAGTGTTCAGTGTTTTCATTGTAAGATGAAGACACCATTTTAAAAATTAGACTAGGCTTTAAAGATTGATGAATTTGTAACTTTATACAGAATGGATTATATTACATGAGAATATTGAATTAAAATGAGTGGGGTGATGGATGCCCCTTTGTACACTCGGATGCCATAGTCTCTAGCCCACTCATAAGAATTCGTGGACACCTATGTATTTACTTATGCATTTATAACTATCTGTATTTTTTCTCTTTTTGTATATAACTTGTTTTGATATAAGTAGTAGATATAGTTTTTTAGTTGATGTATAGAACATTATATTCGTAAATTCAATTCCATAATTAGAAATAGGGAAGTCCACGAATATTTATGAGTGGACGACATTATGGTATCAGACTGTACCGAACCAAAGCCTAACCAGAGGGACACGCGGGAGAGCGCATACCTCTGCCTACGCTGGCGGAGGTATGCGCTCTACTGATCGCCTCCTAAATTGAATAACATCTGCATTGGTGCATATCCGATCTACCCACCAAAGGTCGTGATTGTTTTGTTTTAACTTTATGAGATAACGTGTGTACAGACAGACGGAGGCAAACACATAACCTCCACCAAAGTATATTTGTAACACATAATTATGGATATACTTATGAACATCTAGTGTCCTCTTTTCCCTCTTTTCGTGGCTGAGAAACTGGACGTAAAAAATTGCCTTCTTTCTTCTTAGTAAATTTGTTTGATATACTCCCTAATGTTGTAGACAAGAATGGTGAGTATTGTACCCCCTTGGTCTCGTTAAGGGGGAGATATATTATTTTGCATTTTGATTTATTTATCTATTATATATATATATATATATATATATATATATATATATATATATATATATATATATATATATATATTATAATTTTCTCCCTAGACATCTATCAAGCTTATAAAAACACCCTCAGGCCCCCATTCGATATAAATCTGTAAATATTTTGGTAGAAAAATGTCCCCGCTTGCTATCGTGAAACAGGAGAATATCGACACATAAATAGTACGAACGATTCTAATAATATTGATAAAGAAATGGGATGAACAGTCTTAAATTTGCAAAAAACTATGGGGTGAGCGTTTTGAAAGCTCAAAATTAATGAGGCTAAGCATGAGGTATAGAGGGGTTGAGAATATACACCCCATTAACGAAACACTGTTAATGTACTGGTAATATTGAAGACAATAATGGCGAGACTTTTGTACCTTGGTTTTGTGCACCCCTTCTGTACTGGCGACGTCTGCTTAATTTTGTTCTAGCTATATTAAGACGATTTCATGCAGCGTAAGAAGGATCTGTGGTAGTAAAATGAGGTTAAGCGAGATATTCCGAAGCGTTGTAATTGCTGGAGGCACTTATTAAACAAAATTACAATTGTCTAATAGTAGCCAGAATAATGTTAAAAGGACGTTACCGGTACTGCATGGGGTAGTGCTGGGAGGCTGTGTAACCCCTTGAGGATTATAATTAGACAATTACACACAGCCTAAGAAGGAACTGTGGGAATGAAAAGGGTAAAGACTATCCCAATTAACCCTCAGACTTCCTTATGCCCTACCTAATCCAAGTAAAATCGTCTAATGATATCCACAATAAATTGCCAAGATGAGTCATAATCTTCAGCGGGTTAATATGTTAGACAATACAGGCGAGTTTTCTGTACCCACTTGGTCTCTTTATTAAACATGGTATTTTAGGTATTTGTTTTGTATATTTGTATTATAAATAACAGTATGTTCATTATTGTTATTGGTGTTTATATGTTTGTTATATTTGTATTTTAAATAACAGTATGTTCATTATTGTTATTGGTGTTTATATGTTTGTTATATTTGTATTATAAATAACAGTATGTTCATTATTGTTATTGGTGTTTATATGTTTGTTATATTTGTATATAAATAACAGTATGTTCATTATTGTTATTGGTGTTTATATGTTTGTTATATTTGTATTATAAATAACAGTATGTTCATTATTGTTATTGGTGTTTATATGTTTGTTATATTTGTATTATAAATAACAGTATGTTCATTATTGTTATTGGTGTTTATATGTTTGTTATATTTGTATTATAAATAACAGTATGTTCATTATTGTTATTGGTGTTTATATGTTTGTTATATTTGTATTATAAATAACAGTATGTTCATTATTGTTATTGGTGTTTATATGTTTGTTATATTTGTATTATAAATAACAGTATGTTCATTATTGTTATTGGTGTTTATATGTTTGTTATATTTGTATTATAAATAACAGTATGTTCATTATTGTTATTGGTGTTTATATGTTTGTTATATTTGTATTATAAATAACAGTATGTTCATTATTGTTATTGGTGTTTATATGTTTGTTATATTTGTATTATAAATAACAGTATGTTCATTATTGTTATTGGTGTTTATATGTTTGTTATATTTGTATTATAAATAACAGTATGTTCATTATTGTTATTGGTGTTTTTATGTTTGTTATATTTGTATTATAAATAACAGTATGTTCATTATTGTTATTGGTGTTTATATGTTTGTTATATTTGTATTATAAATAACATTATGTTTATTATTGTTATTGGTGTTTATATGTTTGTTATATTTGTATTATAAATAACAGTATGTTCATTATTGTTATTGGTGTTTATATGTTTGTTATATTTGTATTATAAATAACAGTATGTTCATTATTGTTATTGGTGTTTATATGTTTGTTATATTTGTATTATAAATAACAGTATGTTTATTATTGTTATTGGTGTTTATATGTTTGTTATATTTGTATTATAAATAACAGTATGTTCATTATTGTTATTGGTGTTTATATGTTTGTTATATTTGTATTATAAATAACAGTATGTTCATTATTGTTATTGGTGTTTATATGTTTGTTATATTTGTATTATAAATAACAGTATGTTCATTATTGTTATTGGTGTTTATATGTTTGTTATATTTGTATTATAAATAACAGTATGTTCATTATTGTTATTGGTGTTTATATGTTTGTTATATTTGTATTATAAATAACAGTATGTTCATTATTGTTATTGGTGTTTATAATATGTTTGTTATATTTGTATTATAAATAACAGTATGTTCATTATTGTTATTGGTGTTTATATGTTTGTTATATTTGTATTATAAATAACAGTATGTTCATTATTGTTATTGGTGTTTATATGTTTGTTATATTTGTATTATAAATAACAGTATGTTCATTATTGTTATTGGTGTTTATATGTTTGTTATATTTGTATTATAAATAACAGTATGTTCATTATTGTTATTGGTGTTTATATGTTTGTTATATTTGTATTATAAATAACAGTATGTTCATTATTGTTATTGGTGTTTATATGTTTGTTATATTTGTATTATAAATAACAGTATGTTCATTATTGTTATTGGTGTTTATATGTTTGTTATATTTGTATTATAAATAACAGTATGTTCATTATTGTTATTGGTGTTTATATGTTTGTTATATTTGTATTATAAATAACAGTATTCATTATTGTTATTGGTGTTTATATGTTTGTTATATTTGTATTATAAATAACAGTATGTTTATTATTGTTATTGGTGTTTATATGTTTGTTATATTTGTATTATAAATAACAGTATGTTCATTATTGTTATTGGTGTTTATATGTTTGTTATATTTGTATTATAAATAACAGTATGTTTATTATTGTTATTGGTGTTTATATGTTTGTTATATTTGTATTATAAATAACAGTATGTTCATTATTGTTATTGGTGTTTATATGTTTGTTATATTTGTATTATAAATAACAGTATGTTCATTATTGTTATTGGTGTTTATATGTTTGTTATATTTGTATTATAAATAACAGTATGTTCATTATTGTTATTGGTGTTTATATGTTTGTTATATTTGTATTATAAATAACAGTATGTTCATTATTGTTATTGGTGTTTATATGTTTGTTATATTTGTATTATAAATAACAGTATGTTCATTATTGTTATTGGTGTTTATATGTTTGTTTTATTTGTATTATAAATAACAGTATGTTCATTATTGTTATTGGTGTTTATATGTTTGTTATATTTGTATTATAAATAACAGTATGTTCATTATTGTTATTGGTGTTTATATGTTTGTTATATTTTTATATGTGACGCCTCCCGGCGTTAGCAGAATGGTTGCGTGGGGCATTGCAGTTCGCTAGCGCTCGCCAGGATGGGGGGATAGGCTACAGTTGTCCTAGAATGATCTGCTTTATTTCATTAGTGTCGTGTTGCCACAGACAGTCTAGAAGTGGTCTTTGTTTTGGTCTGTGGCCGCGCCTTATATTTTATATTCGCTATAATATAAATGTTGCTTGTGTGGGAGGCGAGCGAGAGAGTGTGAAGGAGTACACCCAGCAGCGTGGTGAGCTATGACACGGCTCGCTTGGGCGCTGACGGCGTTGGCGGCCGGGTGGTCAACTAGTCCCTTCCCGTCGCTGCCTCGTGTTTTTTACCAGCTCAGAGCTTGCCTGACACGCGTATCACCTACATCCTTTGCAATTCTGTCCCCCATACTCGCGACTTTGCATACTATCTCTCTCTCTCGACTTCTCCTTTCTCATTCTCTAATCTTTATTAAACTCAACATCCCTTCTGGTTTCAGCATAGACGTTCACCGTCGACCAGTCGTATTGTACGCGAAGCTCTCTGATATTTCCATGTATTAGGTTAAGGAGGTATTATGCTTTATTGAGGTTTAGAGAGACGGACTTTTCCGTATGTGTCCTCTCTCGGGAAGGTTGTAGACCGGTATATGTCTCCCTTGCAAGGTTTTGAGTGATTCTTCTTGGTTATCTAAAGCTAGACTAGGGGTAAGGTTACTGTGTCGTTGTCCCCGATGTGTGCAGTGTTAGCTAAGCTCTGCACGACATCGACAGGTACTGTGGGAGCCTAAGTTGTCTTCGGGTTGGTTTACTTTGCGAGCACAGCGCTGTGGTGTGAGAGGGCCATAGCCTATCCCTCACAACATAGTGCTGCCTCTTTGTGTTGACTTCTGAGGGATCGCCAGGATAGAGCTAGGTACTAGAGACCTAGATTTATCAAGAGAGCATCCCCGTCATATAACATAATCTTCATTATGCCACCCTCGGACAACGTTAGGCTACGAGCCGCATGCTCGCCCATTGTTGCCCTGCCTTGATACCCCAGCTAGACTTTATTAACTGAGCAGACACTGGTTAGAGATAAGCCCCATTATTATATGTATGCAGCATTGTTATTCACTGCACTTTTGAGCCGAGGTTGTTGAGTTGCACAACCCGAGTAGGCTGTTGCGTTGTGTCACGAAGCATTTCTTTAGTTGTCGAACATTACTACCTTTGCGCAATCTTTATTATTCGCCTGCCTATTATTACTATATGTCCTAGCATTTATTGTGACCCGTATTCTGCATTATAATTGTTCAAGATTCTTTACGAACATCTTCCCAGCATCAGACTTATTTCAGAAGTTTCCAGTTGATGTTGCAGGACTAGCATTGCACTTTCTTTAATACAGGAGTGCCAGTTATTTGAGTATCTACCGTAACGTTAATTTATCACGTTAACTATCTTTTCTTTGTGTAACATAATCGAGTAATCTTTTACTGTTTGAGAATAGGCTGTTTCATTGAGCGTCAGCCTAGTGTGTGTGCACCAGTTACCGAGTCATAGGATACCTCGTTGTCCAAGCACGACTCAGGGCGGTAATGGCGTTTTGTTTTCCAGTGTTTAAGGCAGGGGTTGGATCTAGTGTTACCGTTGTTGCTTTTTGCCATTATCTAGTCCAATGTTGAAGAGCCCTGTGTCTTTGAGAACCTGGATCGTAACATATAAATAACAGTATGTTCATTATTGTTATTGGTGTTAATATGTTTGTTATATTTGTATTATAAATAACAGTATGTTCATTATTGTTATTGGTGTTTATATGTTTGTTATATTTGTATTATAAATAACAGTATGTTCATTATTGTTATTGGTGTTTATATGTTTGTTATATTTGTATTATAAATAACAGTATGTTCATTATTGTTATTGGTGTTTATATTTTTGTTATATTTGTATTATAAATAACAGTATGTTCATTATTGTTAATGGTGTTTATATGTTTGTTATATTTGTATTATAAATAACAGTATGTTCATTATTGTTATTGGTGTTTGTTTATGTTTGTTATATTTGTACTGTTATTAGTATTGTCATTAGTAGTATTACCTACGCCAGCAAAGTTGGACGAAGGTTATGTTTTTGCCTCAGTTTGTTTATTTGTCTGTTTGTCTAGAAACAAGTTATCTCACTCTCTCTCTCTCTCTCTCTCTCTCTCTCTCTCTCGCTCTCGCTCTCTCTCTCTCTCTCGCTCTCGCTCTCTCTCTCTCTCTCTCTCTCAATCACACACACAAACACACGCATCACGTTCACCCTAGGGAGTCTACACCAGGTTCGCTCAGTACATTATATTATTTGGTTACAG
Source organism: Lithodes maja (assembly GCA_037953745.1). NCBI lineage: Eukaryota > Metazoa > Arthropoda > Malacostraca > Decapoda > Lithodidae > Lithodes > Lithodes maja. The sequence goes on along the minus strand of JBAKBP010007811.1, from coordinate 88,566 downwards.
AGTGTGTTATCCTTTTCTTCCTACACCCTACACTGTGATGTATTAAGGGTATGATACAATTACACTCGGATGCCATAGTCTCTAGCCCACTCGTAAGATTTCGTGGACTCCCTATTTTTTCTTCATGCAACTATATCTTTCTGGATATATTTTTGGATAAAACTTGCTTTACAATAATTATAATAAATACTCTTGTAGTTAATGTATACAACATTATACAGTATATGTTTATTCGTTTCCAAAGATATACTTCCATAATTAGAAATAGGTGAAGTTCAGTAATATTTATAAGTGGGCAGTCCGAATCGATGCATGGAAGCAGTGGACAATGACCTAAGAATGGTTTCAATGGTGACATTTATCAGAGACTATATCATGCCAGTGGACATAAACTCATAGAGTATATTGATGGTGATTTATCTCTCTAACCTTATATTAAATAGGTTTATTACAACTAATATATCTGTAAGAGGGAATAATATTATGGACATTTTAATTAACCGTTTCATATCTATGTTTATTATAGTGTTCTAGGATCAACTTATGATCATCTCGTTTGGATCGTAAGGTCGGTGTGGTCAGTGTAACTATGTACCGCTCATCATGGGAATAATATAGGTATATAATTATATTCATTGGGTGCAGTATATTGATGGTTATTTGCCCTTCTATATTAATATTAGATAGGTTTATTACTACCAATACACCTTCATAAATGTATAATATTATGGACACTTTTGTTACCCATATCATACCTGTATTAAACCTATAATCATCGATAGCGTATATATTTTTGACAGTTTACTCCATTTTTCTGCAGGCTAAATTAAATGTCAATGTGTCCTACTATTTTAAGTTATCCAGGTACACTGTAGGTAATAATGGGTATGAAAAGGGTAATTATAGTGTCCATAATAACCTACCCTTTTAACTCTTTCACTGTGGCCGAAGTACACATACATACGATGTAAGAATATCATGACTGCTGTGGAGGACATACCCATACATTTTGGTAATACCGACTGACTTGGTAATACCGAGCTACTCTGCTTGTTGCCAGACACTTCCATAAGCTTTTAACCTTCCCTCTCATACTATTATCAGTCTGCTAGAAGCATCGGTTATGAAAGAGTGTGTTTCCAAGCAAGAGTTGTTTTATTAGCTGAAATTCAAGCAAAACAGGTCCACTTCCACATGTATTTGTGACAGTTATATACCATATACAAATGAGAGGTTCATTTCCATGTTACATGCCATAACTCATACTGTCTTCTAAACATAAAACTTGATACATTAACAGTTTATGTCATCAAGTTATCACAAGTGTAAAATTATGAAAGAGGAAGAAAGAGGAAATGATAAAACGCTCGGTAAGGGGCCGGGTGGGTCGCAGTAAACTGGAAAATTCTGCTTGAATATTCTCAAGGACAAAGACGGGGCGAATTTAGGAAATAGACTTTTATTGGGAGAATTTGACCTGATCTTTTCATTGGAGTTTGTTTGAATTCCCTTAGGGCTATTGATACGGTGCTAGGGTGACATATATTAAGTGCAAATAGTGGAAAAGACTGCGCAAAGATCGCTGGAATCATTGTGTAATAATAATGGTAATAAGCCCATCTGATATAAGGATAGAAAAGTAAATCACCATCAATATATCCAATAATAATATATATCTTTTTCATACCTGTTTAACAAAATGTTCTCTTTACATCATAAGCAAAACCAATTTATCTCCTAAGTACACCGTGACTCATTCTTTAACCCTTTCCCTGCGGGAGACGTTCCCGAACGTCATGGCAATCTACAGGTTTTTAAAACATCTTAAAGCCTGTAAAATCGAGTGCAAGGGAGCGGGAGCGCGACAGGCCACACGTCCTTCTCCCAGCCAGGCAGCTGTGGCACTGAATGCTCAGAGTCAGAGTTTCGCTAGATATACAGTGCTGCCAAAGGCAAATGTAGCAAGAATTGCTCATTTTAGCGAATGTCTATGGTAGCTCTGCGTGTGAACCCCGCGAGCTACAAAGCTTGTGCTGGCGTCATTTTGAAGCTATTTGCATCTACTATGGGTTTCAGAGGCCGTGTTACATCATTTTTCGGGAATAACTTATTAACAAACAGTTGGATCAGTATGATATTTTGACACAGATTTGTTCACACCGTGCCCTAATTTTCGTCATTAATGTGTGACTTGAACCTCATGACACAGGGACAAGTGCCTTATTTCTACAATTTTGGTAATGCATTATATTGACAAATTTTAGGGCACGGTGTGAACAAAGCTGTGTCAAAATATCATACTGATCCAACTGTTTGTTAATAAGTTATTCCCGAAAAATGATGTAACACGGCCTCTGAAACCTACAATAGTTTTCGGCTGAATACATTTCATATAATTCAGACACTTGCCTAATCAATCAGGAGTGCCTGAATGAGCCCTAATATGGCGAAAATAGGCGGTAATATGCCCGCAGCATAGGTGTTAATTATACTCTGGCTATTATAAGAACATTTTATTTAGCTTAGGAAGAAATTGTGCAAATTGATAGCTTTATGGAGATACCATTTTTACCTCTGTGATTAGCCCTTATACTTGCTAAGGCCTGTATAATCGTCAAATATTAGCCAGAATCCTAGTAAAATAACGGACAAGGTTAAATTATATCTTAAGTAATTAGGACAGACTTCGACTAATGTAAGTTTTTTTTTGTTACCCCTTTCTTCCACATTCGTAGCTGCAACAGTTTTGAGAATTAAAGATGTTTTCCCCATTGGTTTTTCAAATATAAAACCTGTTGTGCCATGTAGGAGTCAATATTTTCTTGGCAAGCGATAGCGAACTTGTAATCTAGGAGGAACTGGCCTTCGGCCGGGGAATTTTTCTTCCAAAAAATTGACAAATATATCTGGAAAGAGGGTTATGGCGGTATATTCAAGCTTGATGGATGTTTAGGGAAGCAAAACTAAATAATGGAAATATATATGTATAAAGAAGTAAATAAATATATACCGGTATATAAATAAATATATGTTATGTATACAGTACCGTACACATAAATAAAATGGAAAATTACATATATCTTCCCTTAAACGTTTGATCATATAATTTTACCAAACCAAATATTTCATCCATCACCCTTGTCTATCGTAGCCTTGAATAATCCATGCCGTGCGCGGAAATAGACAATGGGTCAGGGAACTCATTCATGTTGCTGAATAATTCGAGTTGTGTAAGAGCTCTAGCAGAATTATTTAATAACTTTTGACATTGTAAGAATTGGATAGTGAGTTAATAATTTATTTCCTGAATTCTAGGCTACACTTTAAAATATATAGGTATGAACATATATATGAAATATACGCTATACAGTAAAATAGAAAGGTATAACACAGTTATATAAGGCATTTAGTTATATTGATAGTGATGTACCTTTCTATCCTTTCATTAACACTTTCAAGATTATGACGCATTTTGACAGTTTATTCTGGCAATGATTATACGATTGTTTACAGTTTAGGCATTGTATTAGTAAAGACTATCTCAACTAACCCTCCGACTTCCATACATTCTTCCAAACCTAAATATAAGCGTCTATTAATAGTCGGAAAACAGAAAGGAAATGCGTAATCGGTTCTTGAAAGTGTTAAACATGTATATTACTACCAATATACCTAATTGATAACGGTATATTCTTGTGGAATTTATAATTATTAATATACCCTCATCAATTAAGTGTGACATAAACTAAGATGATTATAATTATACAGATCGCCTAACTTGAACCACTTCTACCTTGGCGTATTTCTTATCTGCCAACCCAATTTCGTAAAAATCGGTCGATAACATTGTGAGAGTTATTGTATATAGACAAACACACAGACACACAAACGGGGGCAAAACCATAACCTCCGTCCAAAGCTAAACTTGTCAGACAGTAGACTTTAATTTAGCTACATATAGACTCTATAACTGTGACTCCGATACATCCGCTGTTAAATTGTTCGTGTGACATGCCGGCTTCAGAGTGTACCTGATCTTAACCGGAAATTAATCCTTCATACCGTCCTGGTAGTCTTGAATAACAGAAAAGTCTGCCGGGCCAGATTCCAGTTTCTCGTGTTTTGTATGTTTTCCTTGACATATTCTGTCTTGTTCTCTCATATTCTGTGTTTTTTAGACCCCCTTCTCCCTCCTGTTTAGCCCCATTAGTTTCTTAAATTTGTAAACGTTCGCCCCTTTAGTTTGGCTATTGATGTTCTCTTTGCTGGCTATTATTATTAGGAGAGTTTATTCAGATAAGGAAGAGTATTTGGAAACCAGTGGGGTAATTAAGATACCGGTGAATTCTTTACCCTTGTAATTCCCACAGATCCGTCCTAAGCTATATACAATCTTCTAATGGCAGCCAGAATAAACTGTCATAACGTATTATAATCCTCAAGGGTTTACAATTATAATACTGACGATCACTTTCTAAGTTTAATACAATCGCCTGTAGTAGAGTTTGCCCCACATATTCTATGTCGTCTGGGGTTGTGGTTTGGCAGAACTGCACCCACCTCCCCAACCCACCTCCCTCACTCCACTTCTGTCCCTTCCACTGTTGCTAGTAGGTGGAGTGAGGGAGGGTGGTTTGGCAGAACTGCACCCACCTCCCAACCCACCTCCCTCACTCCACTTCTGTCACTTCCACTGTTGCTTGGAGGTGGAGTGAGGGACGGGGGTTTGGCAGAACTGCACCCACCTCCCCAACCCACCTCCCTCACTCCACTTCTGTCCCTTCCACTCTTGCTAGGAGGTGGAGTGAGGGAGGGGGGTTTGGCAGAACTGCACCCACCTCCCCAACCCACCTCCCTCACTCCACTTCTGTCCCTTCCACTGTTGCTAGGAGGTGGAGTGAGGGAGGGGGGTTTGGCAGAACTGCACCCACCTCCCCAACCCACCTCCCTCACTCCACTTCTGTCCCTTCCACTGTTGCTAGTAGGTGGAGTGAGGGAGGGTGGTTTGGCAGAACTGCACCCACCTCCCAACCCACCTCCCTCACTCCACTTCTGTCACTTCCACTGTTGCTTGGAGGTGGAGTGAGGGACGGGGGTTTGGCAGAACTGCACCCACCTCCCCAACCCACCTCCCTCACTCCACTTCTGTCCCTTCCACTGTTGCTAGGAGGTGGAGTGAGGGAGGGGGGTTTGGCAGAACTGCACCCACCTCCCCAACCCACCTCCCTCACTCCACTTCTGTCCCTCCACTCTTGCTAGGAGGTGGAGTGAGGGAGGGGGGTTGGGGAGTTGGGTCCGGCTCTGCCAAATTACGATTTAATGGAATGGTTGATAAATGGAATATGTGCGTCAAACTGTACAGTAACTAAATTGGAAGATCATTTATCTTCTCTGATTGAAAGGCTTAAAAATCAAAATAATTGGCTGCTCTCATTATGTAATTATGATATGCTTAGAGAGAGAGAGAGTTACAGTTAGGAGTGGGTAATAGAGAGAGAGAGTGTGTATGTGTGTGTGCGTGTTTGTGTGTGCGAGAGAAAGCAAAGAGAGGCCAGAAGAAACAGAAATTAGAAATAATCATGTATATAAATGGGTGTATTTGAGAGAGAGAGAGAGAGAGAGAGAGAGAGAGAGAGAGAGAGAGAGAGAGAGAGAAAGAGAGAGAGAGAGAGAGAGAAAGTGAGAGTGAGTGAGTGAGAGATTGAGATTGAGTGAGAAGTGCTTCCAAGGTGCATACAATCCTGGGAAGGCTTTTAGAATCCACCAAAAATGTCCGTGCCCTGATAGGAAGAGTTAAGGCAAAATTGATTACTCTCATACTGCTTGCAAGTGTGTGGGGAAAATAATAGGTAAATACATAGATATATATATATATATATATATATATATATATATATATATATATATATATATATATATATATATATATAATATTTAATATATATATATATATATATATATATATATATATATATATAGATAGACAGATAGCATTTGAGTGAGTGTGTGTGTGTGGGTGCGCGCGTGTAAGAGAGAGAGAGAGAGAGAGAGAGAGAGAGAGAGAGAGAGAGAGAGAGAGAGAGAGAGCGATAGAGAGAGAGAGAGAGAGAGACCATCACCAAGACTAAATTACTGTATATGCGTCTATAATTATAGAAGAATAGAAGTTCAGATTTCGATACCCGCACTGAAGGGGACCTAAGAAAATATTGAAAGATCGGTTACTATATTTATGTTTATAAAAGTAAAACTTCTAGAGCTGGTGACACACGAGCACTTTTTCCGTATTTGTTTTACGAGCAATTGTAGTCTGGCAGCTTTAAAGTCTCAGTTATGTCACAATTCAGACACCATATTTAGCCCACCTTCAATCTAGTTTCCAATTCCAGTGCCAAAGAATCTTAAAACATTACGAGAAGAAACTTGCTCGTCGTAAATTGCTGGAAAAGCGTTCGTTTGACAACTGGTGTACAGATGGCTAAGCTATAATTAAAACAAGAAAGGATATATTATATCATTGAATTTGCCCACGGGGAATCGAAAACAAATATTGTTTGACGAAAGATCAAAGCTGAAATAATACAGTACATGTGCATCTAGGTATAGTAAGTATAATAAACTAAATATTATAATATTAGGATAGCCAAAATCAAATTTACAAAAGAAGGTGTGTAATTTTATGATAGACAGCGGGCCATTGAATGGAACTAAGGCAATACTTAACGAAAGATCAATCACTAAAACTAGCTAGTGGGGGACTCAGAAGAGTGCATACCACCGCCCTCACTAGAGGAGGTATACGCTCTAATGATCGCCTCCTAAATATAATCACTTTTTTGGAGCATACTGTATTATACCTGCTCACCAAATTTCGTGAACATCGGTTCATAATTTTGTGAGCCGCCTTCGCTGGTGGTAGTGGGCGTTCTACTGAGCACCTCTTAAATTGAATCACTGTTTCCTTGGCGCATATACTAGCTGCCCAACAAATTGCGTGAACATCTGTTCATAACTTTTCGAGATCTTGTTTACAGACACGCGGAGGCAAAACTTAACCACCTCCAACTTCGTTGACAGATATAATTACGATTTTTTTAATAAAGTAACAAATGTAGATTTTTTTTATAATACAATAGAAATATAGCCAAAAACATCGACAGGAACTCGCAAACCGTATTGTTTTACTAAAGATTGATGTCTCTCTCGTACTTTTATGCAAATGCCTGACAAAGTTTGGTATCGTTCCAAAACTATTAAATTTCTTGCAGGGCCAACTTTGTCTTTGGGGAAGCCATTGAGGAAGTCCCTGGCAGGTCCTCATCACTTAGCGAGTAGCCTACGGTGTCTGTTTCCATTAATGTTGTGATATATATTATTTCATTCCGTATTCCATGGTTAATGTACATGTACATTCATGTATTCATTTTCTTACCCTATTCAATAATTTGTTCTATTCACCAAACATTAATTAATTCATTCATTTTGTTGACACCCATTAATTCATTCATTATCTATCCACCCATGCATTCATTTACTTATTAACTCATTATAATTTATATCCACCCATTCATTCATTTATGTTCTAGGCACCCATTCATTCATTGTTCTAGGCACCCATTCTTTCACTCATATATTTTTCTATCCACGCATTCATTCATCTATTCATTAATTTTCTATCCACACATTCATTCATTAATTTTCTATCGACTCATGCATTAATTCATTAATGTTCTATCCACCCATCCATCCATACATGCATTCATTCTTTATCCACCCATTCATCCATTTCATCCTCCCACGCATTCATTCGTTTTCCACCCATCCATACTCATTCATGTTCTATCCAGCCATGCATTCATCACTTCTACTCTTCAGCCATCTATCTTTGCACACATTCATTTATCGGTTCAGTATTGTTCATTCATTCATTTCTACAGGGAAACTTTATCTTTGGGGCAGCCATTGAGGAGGTCCCTGACAGGTCCTCGTCACTTAACACTATCTGGTCTGACGTCTTGTATTGCTGTATTGTTTTGTTTAATTGCAGCCGCGCTTTCACTCACCAGGAAGAAATCGACACGTTAAAGGGTGAACACATCTTAAAATCGTCAGCTGATTGAGGAAGAATGTCATAGTATCCTCAGTTGATTGCGGTAAAACGTCTTAATATCGTCAGTTGATATAGAGAAAACTTCTTAAACTTCCCAACTAACTTGGTAACTCATTTTTTGTTCCAGGTGTAGCGGACCAGGAGCAAATTTTCCGAGTGTCACCTTTCAAGCTAAACACACAACGCCTCCCCAGACCCTCTTCAATATATAAGAAATCCTCCCCAGACCCCCCTTCAAGCTAAACAAAATGTTCACCCCAAATCCTCCTTCAAGCTAGGATATCCTGGCTAACTGGGTAACATCTTGGCTAACCAGAGAACTCTTTTGTTTCAGGTGTATCTGGCCAGGAGCAGATGTTCCGAGTGTGGCCTCGTAGTGTCCAGGTTGGCTCTGGTGAAGACGTGCTCTTACGGTGTGTTATAGCTCATCAGAGAGGCAAGGTGCAGTGGACCAAGGATGGATTCGCTCTCGGTAAGAGGTCTAAATATTATATCGGGTCAATTAACCCACTCTGATACACACACACACACACACACACACACACACACACACAATAAATATACAAAGGAGGTGTGGTGGAGTGATCTTGCCACTGGACTGGTAATCCAATGGTCCCGGGTTCGAATCCCTATGTATCAATGGGAAGATATTATAGGGATGGAATTTGTGCTGTAGCTAGTATCAGTGCATTACGACAAAGCCCACCGAAATGCTAACACAAATACCCTCATTGTTCCCTGATTAAATTGCACTGTATGAATATTCCCATAGTCAAAATAGGCTATAGGGGGGCAATGCCTAGCGAGTTATTTACTCAATAGGTGGCGTTCTGAGAGTGAGGTTCCGAGTCTAGGAGGTGAGACAGTGAAGCACTGGGGCGAAGCAGCTTCAGAGATGGGACTGCTTCGAATCATGAGTGAGCAATCAAGGCCCATGCATCCTGCGAAGGCAAGATGGCAGGGGCTGGTTGCAGCTGAACGTTTTTCACATGTCTCACTCCCTAGACTGGAATGAGACCTCACAGGCTTCACCTTTCAAGTATATAACGGATGAACATACAGTACAGGCTCTCAGCCTATGCCCAAGAGGGAGTAGTTGGAATATAGAAAAGAAAAGAAAAGAAAACTATTGATAATAATAATAATAATTATTATTATTATTATATAAATAAACATATATACATATGTTTCTAATCTCTCAGTGGGGCTCGAACCGCCGACCGTCAGGACGATAGCCGACGCTTTAATCAACTACACGTGTATTTGTGATATATGCTCAATATTTGTAACTCTCATGTTTGGTGGGTTAGAATTAAATTAAATCAATTTCGGCCCGAGTTGCGTCGGGACACTCAGAAATCCTTGTATGGTATTCTGCAATATGGATCCTACGACTAGGTATGAATTGAAAATATATTCGCCTAGTGGGTTTCCCTTCTCCTTAACATAAATATGATATAGGGTTGAGTGTCTTTTGACTGCCGTGGTGTAGTTGATTAAAGCGTCGGCTATCGTCCTGACGGACGGCGGTTCGAACCCCACTGAGAGATTAGGAACATTTAGTGGCTCGCGTGTATGTGTGATATATACTCAATATTTGTAACTCTCATGCTTGGTGGGTTAGAATTAAATTAAATCAATTTCGGCCCGAGTTGCGTCGGGACACTCAGAAATCCTTGTATGGTATTCTGGAATATGGATCCTACGACTAGGTATGAATTGAAAATATATTCGCCTAGTGGGTTTCCCTTCTCCTTAACATAAATAGGATAGAGGGTTGAGTGTCTTTTGACTGCCGTGGTGTAGTTGATTAAAGCGTCGGCTATCGTCCTGTCGGACGGCGGTTCGAACCCCACTGAGAGATTAGAAACATTTAGTGGCTCACGTGTATTTGTAATAATTACTCAATATATACATATATATATATATATATATATATATATATATATATATATATATATATATATATATATATATATATATATATATATATATATATATATATATTATATATATATATATATATGTATTTATTTATAATCAACAAACATTCTTAACATCTTCACAAATTGGTGATGGACTAGTCTATCGGAATGAAGTTCTCTACCATACCCATAGCTTATTCTGACTGTTTCTTTCACTTATATATTTTCTAGATCTCAAGTGGCGGCCGTGTCTTCCATGGATTGACCTCTCAACTGTCAACCTAGTTTTGGCAGAGTGGGCGTTAAAGCGTAACATATTTCCTTTGCCCCTCAACTTTCTCTTCATAACTGTTAAGCGGGCCCTGGGAGGGGCTTTGGTGTCCCGGGCGTTTCTGCGCTCTCCTCATCCCCTCGTCTGGGAGCGGCTTCGGTCACCTGGGCATTCTTTAGTGGTAAAGCTGTGATGGTTTTGTGGGGTCTCTCGGTTATGGCCTTGGCCTTGCTTTCATGTTTTATAAGACACGTACTGTATATCAAGCTCTTTTCCGACATGACATATCATACATACATTCATACACAAACACATACATGCTAACCAAGAAACACAAACGGATCGAGCTGGTCAAGTGGTACGAGGCGCCACACACTAATCGCTCAGGTGAGTTTGAGGGTTCGGTTCCCCCAGAGTCCAAGAGGGTTTTTGGCCATCCCGATGGCGAAGGATTGTAACGTGGTACCTCCCTAGCCAAGCTGCTCAATTGTCATCTTGAGTTAGCCTACACATCGTTCCGCTAGTGCATCTACATACGTACTATGGTCGCACATCATAATAATAAGCACTGTACTGTACCTAGGTTAAGAAAAACTCGGTAGTTTTTCAGGCTGCAAGTTTCTATGTGTGATTTTTTTTTTTTTTTTTTTTTTTTTGAGCAGTAAACCATCAGTATTATTATTTAATATTAAATACATATAAAACAAGTGTTCACATAAATACGGACACACACACAGGCACATGTACAGTGAAAGAGAGAGAGAGAGAGAGAGATTTATGTATACATACATAGATACTCTGGCCACACAAACCTTACGATCCCAGAGAGGTGGTCAGGATTTAATTCTAGCAAGGATAGCAAACCCGACATAGATTGAAAGGTAGATAAACTAATATGTACGAACAAATATTATCCAAAATACTTGGTTTTGTGCGCATGAGTAAATATTAAGAAGGATAGTTGTTTTTTCTTGCCTCCCTTCCCCCTCATATTTAGCCCCATTATGTTTCAGAACTTAAGACTTTCGCCCCATTAGTTTGGCGATGTAAAGATCTTTCCCTCAGAAACCTACATTATTAGTGCATTTCTGTTTTAATAGTGACGGTTACGACTCCAACTTCCTCATAAACATTAAATTTGCAAGTGGTCAATTTATAGGCAACACAGTTATAGACTAGCTATTAGACAAAGTAATACTAAATTCAATATAAATAGGCCAATAATTATATGCCCTCCCTTTTCTGTGGAATTGTTATATAACTCCAGTGAACAGTCATATGCTTGATCTTAACCGAAATCTTATTCTTAATTAATCTTAATCTAAATGTATCTTATTTTAACTAATACTAAACTATTTTATAATGAAATTGATAATGATGATAAACTATTTTAATTTGCATAAGAAGTTCCTCTAGGAATCATTGGTATCCAATTTATCTCGATTAACTCTATGACTTCCACATATTTTTCCTAGTCTGGCTAAAATCGTCAGTTGATAGCCAATATACAAAGAAGGAACGCGGACAACGATACAGAACGGGTTAAAGAGTATAGACGATATTACTGTAACAAAGGACTCTCTCTCTCTCTCTCTCTCTCTCTCTCTCTTGGTTTTGTTCTCTGCTATATTCATTTGTCTGTCTCGTACTGTGTACACACTAAGCCTATACCTACTACCGGGGGTTACATTATGATAATTGAGGCACCATTAAACTGGACGTTCAGTCACTTATAAAATTCGTGGACCCCTTATAATTATTTGTATGCATATATAACTATGTGGATTGATTTATGGATGGAACATGCTTTTTTCAATGAACAGTAAATATGGTTTTGTAGTCGAAACCTAGACAATTATATTCATCAGTTCGTTTCTAGATATATACTCCGATAATTCAAAGAAGGTTAGGTCCCTGAATGTTTGTGAGTGACTGTACACTTGCCCACATAAGTTCTGTTCCTCTATGTGATCTTATATATGTGGAAATATAATGTCCATCATTGAATTGCGAGTGTAGTTTCTTATAGTGTGGTTGTTGTTGTTGTCGTTCCCTAAGCTGCCTGGCCGAACAGCCCCGAGTCCCTAAGGAAGGTCATGGCCACGGTCGGGTTTTCTCACAGAGCTCTCAAGGAGTGTAGATTGTGTTGTTGGCGTAAGTGATTGTGTGAAATACAGTCTTCTAGGAAGTGTCCAATGGTATGAGGTGCAGTGTTACATCCCGGGCAGGTGTCTTCGACAGAGACATCCAGTCTCTTCTAATAACTCAGAAGAGCTTAATGGTGCCCACATATCAGCCTGGCCAGGTGCACTCTGTCATCGCGAGGAAGGAAGGATTCAAAAGGATGGATTTCGGGAGGTCGTGCCTGCAGCTGCGTGTTATCTATGAGTGATTGGGTGGAGCGGCGATAGCTATGAGTATGGATGTGTTACTGGAAGTTGGTTTGGGGTGGGCAGGGAGGGAGAGAAGTTATGATTTGTGTGTGATACCGTGTGCTGGGTGTTGTTTTGATATGTATTTGTGTCTGTGGGTGTGTTGCCATGTAGTGTAGTGGGTGGTGTTGCTTTGTGGAGGCTGCAGCCAGGAATTGAGTGCCTCTCATGTCCAGATGGTCTTTGACTTTAACCACTTATACAGTGGTTAACTCATCTGATTAAAATCAACTGATAATTAAAAGAAACCACTCGCGCAATATGTATGTATGTACTGTATGTATGAATCGTGGAATCTGGTTCAATCTAAGATTCAGGAAAGGACGGACAATCGCCAAGCACGCAAAATCTTCGGGGGTGTCACAGGGAACAAAAAGGGTGTAAGTACAACTTTTAAAGCTGCAAAGAGATTGGTTGATGTCTTTGTTGGAAGGGTGGAAAAAGATGCAACTGCTGAGGCCATCACAGAATATATAACTAGTAATATCCAAATAGATGTAGTAGATGTAACTAAATTAAACATAAAATCAGACAGATTTGATGTTTTTAAAGTGACAGTTAATTTATGTGACAGATAAACTATTCAATCCTGATCTTTGGCCAGAAGAGACCATAGTTGACAAATGTTATAATAAACAAAGAATAACGATAATAAGGACAGCCCCTCAAGAGCCTCATAATGTAAATAGCCTATTGTGTTTGTCTTTTTAATGGATTGTGTGGATTTAAGATTGTGTTCGTACAACTGTTGCTCCTTGCGTAAGAATATTGACTTGATTCGTGGTTTAACTGAAAATGATTGTGACGTTTTATTTTTGCAAGAAACTTTTATTACAGAAGATAAGTTAGGATTATTAGAATTTATGAATGAGAAATATGACAGTGTAGGATCAGCTGCAATATATTCAGATCGAGCGTTGTCTGCCATGGCAGGACGTCCTGAGGGAGGTATGGCTATTCTTTGGAAAAAGAACTCTATTTTTAAAATTCAGAAAATTTATGTTTATAAAAACTATATGATTTTTAGCATAAGAGTTTTTAACTGTGATATTGTACTAGTTAATATATATTTAAATAGTGATTTATGGGAAATTTCCACATTGCAGAGATATCTTCAAACTTTAGCGTCATTAGAAGAAGTATTATAAAATTACAATTTTAATGACATTTTTTACATGGGAGATTTTAATGCTGGTCCTCTCTCAGGACGGGCCTGGAGGAGTTTGAGTAATTTTATTAATAATAATTCCTTAGAATGCTTTGACGTAAAATGACTGCAAGAAGATTCTTTTACATTTGTAGGTTATGACAACTCTGCCTCTAAATGGCTTGACCATATCGTCGGTAGAGAATGCCCCAACATTAAAGTTGATAGTATAGTTATTTTAAATGATGTAGTAGGATCAGATCATTTACCAATTGTTGCTAATCTAAAAATACATGGTAACAATATTCCTCCAACAATGTGTAACTCGGTTAGCCATGATACTCACAATGATGACTCTTATATAAATTGGAATAAACTCAACTCAAATGAGCTTGGAGAGATTGATCGACTTATAACTTCTGAATTAGAAAACTGGAGAGAGCACCCGGTAAGATCTTGTTCAACTTTAGGATGTCATGATCCGCAACATTTAAAATGGATTGATCAATGTTATGACTCTTTATGTGCAGCAGTTAATGAATCATCTACAAAGTTCCAAAGGAAGACTCTAAAATTGAATAAATATAAGATTATTCCCGGTTGGAATACCGAGGTAAAACAATTACATGTAGAGGTAAGAGAAAACTTTCTAAATTGGGTTAGAAATGGTAGGCACCGGGATACTCAGGACTTTATTAAAATGACTCAATCAAGAAAGTGTTTTAAAGATAAATTAAGGAAGTGTAAACAAGAAGAACAGCATCATATCTGCAAGGCTATTACAGACAAGTTTAGATATAATAAGAAACTATTCTGGAAAGATGTAAGGAATAAAAAGGGAAAAGATAAAGTTTCTAATGTAATCGACGGTAAAAAATAGTCAGATAATATTATAAGTGTTTTACTGACAAATTCCTAAGCAAGGAAAGTCCAAGTGAAGAAGTGAACATGAACACATTTTTTATGGATAAATTTAAGAGAGAATGGTCTACAAGACGAAAAATGTATACTGCTGTTTCATATGAGTCTATAAAGAGATCAATTAAACAGTTGAATGATGGTGTGGGTCAAGATGGCATCCATTCCGCTTTACTAAAATATGCCTCATATGATTTACTAGTCAACATTTCATTTTTTTACAATGCATGCCTTATACATTGCTATCTTCCACCTAAGCTATTATTAGGTCATATTAGACCTATTATTAAAGATAGAAAAGGTAATGCTACTGAATCAAGTAACTATCGACCGGTGATGCAATCTTCATGTATATTAACAAATTTGGAGTTTCACTTGCTGGATATCATTTCTGAAAAAGTTAATATAAACTCAAGACAGTTTGGATTTAGGAAGGTGCGTCAACCTCGGATGCAACATTCATGTTAAAAGAAATAATGAATAATAATATGGCTAAGGGTGAGTCTGGTTTCCTTACCTTTGTCGATCTCTCCAAGGCATTTGATAGAGTGGATAATTTAAAAATGGGATGCAAATTATTAGATAAGGATGTCCCGTTGATTTAATATTTTTAGTTATGCATTACCTCCGGAACCAATATGCTAATGTGGCGTGGAAGGAACATCATGGTCGTCTCTGTCATGTGGAGAGAGGTGTGAGACAGGGAGGTGTTCTTTCGCCATTTCTTTTTAATTTATACATAGACGAAATTATCAGTAATATAACAGATATGCAAGAATGATGCACTCTGGGTATAACACGATTGAATATCATGGCATACGCCGATGACATAGTATTATTAACACATTCTAAAACTTCTATGGCAAGAATTTACAGTAAACTGCTGCTACAACTACATGAACATAAATTACAGATTAACAAAAACAAGACAAAATGCATGATAATTAGTAAGAATATAAAGCCAAACACTGATAATATTGTTCTATGTAATGACAATCTTCAGGTTGTAACTTCATACAAATATTTGGGGCACATCATAACCTCAAATCTGCATGACAGAGATGATGTTGATCTTAGATTGAAATCCTTTTATGCTTTTTTTTAACTCTATATCACGGGATTTTAAGGGCGTTGATTTTAAAACGTGTATGTATCTTTTTGAGTCATACGGCACTCCAGAATATGGATTAAGTTTGTGGCACCATGATGTTTTAACATCACAAATCTATAAAACTTTTAACGTAGCCATGAATAATGCACTAAAACGCATATTGAACGTTCCCACATACGCAAGTAGTCATGAGGTGGCGGAGGTATGCGATCAGCTATTGCTGAGACATCACCTGGCTTTGATACATTTAAGATATTACCACAGGCTGCTTCGATCTAACATCCCTATTACAAAATTGAATATTCATTATCTGCAAAATGGATACCTAATCCCTAGTAGTGTAAAATATTTCAAGGATGACTATAATATTGATATTACACACACTGAAATAGACAGTTAAATCTCGGATCACATGGGTTCAAAGACATGAACCAAGACGTGAGCCTGTGTACAATCTTGGTCAAGCCAGGTGATTTTATTTTAAGAATGTTTTATATATTACTGTATTCTATTTATCAACGGGGACAATATATGTTATGTTCTTTACTGTGGTTATAGTATTTTAAAATACTCCTTTTAAGATTTATTTCCTTAAGAAAGCTTGGTGCAGCAGTATATGTCTTATGAATTAACTGGTACTGTAATACTTTGTTTTTAATTAAGGTGAATATTTTTACATTGTATTATTAAATAGTTGTAAGTCTTGAACGCAACATATGTAATATACTGTATATATAAATTATGTATATTATGAAATATAGATAATTGATTGATTGATTGATTGTATGTACTGTATGTATGTATGTATATATATATATATGACTTTAACCACTTATACAGTGGTTAACTCATCTGATTAAAATCAACTGATAATTAAAAGAAACCACTCGCGCAATATATATGTATGTATATATATATATGTATGTACTCAGGCACAAACATCTAGGTCGCCCAGGAAAAGAACCAGAAACCAAGGATCAATATATTCATGCTAATTTTACTTTCGAACATTAGATCACAACGAGGAACAGAACTTACGTGGGCAACTGTACGTCAAGAGTTTAATGTCCTGGAGAACTAGAAAATATATCCTCAATGGTTTTGATGGGTCTATTGTTAACACGTTTCGCCCCCTTAGCCTACTGTTTTAAGACTTTTTACCCCACAGCCTACTGGTTTAAGTCGCTTAATCACTCCATTATCCTACTGTTTTGAGACGTCTTTCCCCGATACCATACTGTTCTAAGACATTTCCCACCATTCAAGTGTCGATTATCTGGCGAGCGAAAGCGAGTCTGTAATACTAAGAGAACCGGGTTTTAGCATGCGGGGATGGGGGAGGGGGGATACATTATGATCATTGTGGCAACATTCACCTGGACATGTATCAACAGCTAACAGTAATGTCTGTAAACCTACCTGTCGGGGATACATTATGATCATTGGGACAACATTCACCTGGACATATATCAACAGCTAACAGTAATGTCTGTAAACCTACCTGTCGGGGATACATTATGATCATTGGGACAACATTCACCTGGACATGTATCAACAGCTAACAGTAATGTCTGTAAACCTACCTGTCGGGGATACATTATGATCATTGGGACAACATTCACCTGGACATGTATCAACAGCTAACAGTAATGTATGTAAACCTACCTGTCGGGGATACATTATGATAATTGGGACAACATTCACCTGGACATATATCAACAGCTAACAGTAATGTCTGTAAACCTACCTGTCGGGGATACATTATGATAATTGGGACAACATTCACCTGGACATGTATCAACAGCTAACAGTGATGTCTGTAAACCTACCTGTCGGGGATACATTATGATCATTGGGACAACATTCACCTGGACATGTATCATCAGCTAACAGTGTATGTATATGATAAATAGTACCTATCATGTATCTATCATATATCTATGTGCATTAGTATCCATATATATAACACCTCTCTATATTTAATATGTACCATACCATTTACAGGCACTCACCCATAAGAATTGTACCATATAAGCCCATAATTATGGCAATTATGAGAGTTGCTCATTATCCCCGCTAGGGGTATTGTTTACAAACAGATATGGCCACGTCTCCACCTTCTACAGGCGTGCCTATCAGTGTATCCAACTCTCTCCTCTAATAAGAACTACTTCAAGTTTCACCAGTGTTTAACTTATCCCACCCTTAAGATAAGTACACTGTGGACCTGCATAGCAACCAGGACCACCCCTCAACTGGCGCAGTGTGTATATACAGAGTTATAAGAGTTGATTTTGAAACCACCATCTTCCTTCTAACCAAGCCAGTAACTTTGAAGTGACTACCCAGGATTTTACCTTGGAATGCAGTGTTCAGTGCCCCCTGGATGTACAGCGTGATCAGTGAAGTGTTGTGCATTACTAGTGCAGTGTTTTGTGTGCATTTATTATGTGTGTAAGCCTGGGTAAGCATATCATGAGCGTTGGGCCACATTGGGAAGCGAGAGCGTGAAGCACCACACCCTCCCCTCACCACGGCCGCCGGAGCAACACTGAGGAGGCCCGGCAGTGAACACACATACGCACGCATACACTGGGACCGTTGCACACACAGTCACACGCACGCACTAGTTGCCAGCAGCTTTTATGAGCAAGAACCCTGTTATTTCCCAGAAAAATTGTTCCAGTGAGGGTTTCTTTCTGTTTTTGTTATCTACCTGTCTGTCTGTCACCCAACCAAGATAATGTCAGACCAGGAGAATGATCAAGCACGACTATCTCCCACACATCCACCCCACCTCACTCCTTACCCCCCAACTACTCCCTCAGCTCCCTCTGGGGCAGATTTCCTACAGTTTATCAAGTATCTGGAGGAATCTAGGAAGCATGCTGAGCTAGTGAGAAGAGAGGCTGATGACCTAAGGAGACAAGAGGATGCTATCAGAAGAGAAGAGGAGAATGCTAAATTCCAGGCTTTAATTCAACTGTTGGCCTCTTTCCACAACCCAGCAGCAACACTTTTCCTCTTCAAACCCTTCAGAACCTCCCCCACCACAGAAGGCTACAGCCCAGACCCCTCCACCACTGAAAGCCGACGCCACCTTTCAGATGTTTCGTGAGTGGAGACGACGCTGGGATGACTATGCAGTAATGGTGGACCTCTCCATATTACCTCTGGCAAAGCAAATGATCCAGGTTCGCATTTGTCTTACCCTTGAGATGCAGCGCATCTTAGAACACACCCTTCAGATCGCCCCTTCCACTGACAAGACTGTTGATGAGGTGTTGGACGCTCTGCAGATTCACATCAAGGGACTTAGGAATGAGGCACTTCGTCGACGAGAGCTGTTAAGATGCACACAGCTTGAAGGAGAGTCATTTGCAGAGTTTTATGTCCGCCTGAAACGAATTTCAGAGGAAGTTGATGTGTGCCCTGGAAATTCGTCTGTCTGCGAGGAAACACAGCTCAAGATGGTGATCCTCATGGGTATCAGAGACAAGGAGCTGGTACAGAAACTCATCTCCCTAGACTCCAAGTCATCACTACAGGATATTGTGACTACATGCCGTTTATATGAGGCCGCTCAATCTGCGACCGCAGCCATTAGTGCTCCTTCTGACCAGTTGAGAGCCATCTCTTCCTACAAAAAAGACAAGAAAGCTTGGGAAAACAGCAGGACTCCGCCTATCAAGACCTCTTCGAAGCCAGCTGATTTTTGCCAGTGTTGTGCTCGCCACTCGCCAGCATGGGTCGGACAAGTGTCCAGCTGCCCAGAGCACCTGTAACGGCTGTGGACAACAGGGCCACTGGTCACGGACAGTTAAGTGCCCTGCCAGTAAGGCCCAATGCCGCCTCTGTAGCCGTAGTGGGCATTATGACAAGTGTTGCCAGGCGACGAAGAAGAATGAAAAACGCCGAGGCGGTTCTCCAAGCTACAGAGGTGCCTCCTCCGACTCCGACAAGTCTCATGAGGCGAGGGACAACAACTGTAGTCGTGTGGGATCAACTTCTTCTGCTGACAAGACACCACAGCCCATCATCGTCACCCTTTCATACAGCGATGTCAAATCCCGCCTACAGATGCTACCAGACACAGGTGCTGACGTTACCGTGATTGGCCAGCGACACCTCGATGGTCTGGGTATCCCTAGGAGCAGCCTGCATGCCCCTTTGCCTACTATGACGCTCACGGCGGATGGCTCCCAGATGGCACCTGCTCTAGGTGCGTTCCAGGCAACCCTCACCCTAGGCAAGAGATCGTGTCCCGCCCTGATTCAAGTACACGACGGTGTCCAGACTCCTCTGCTTTCTTACGGCCATTGCAGGGAGTTAGCTATCATCTCTCCTGACTTTCCTAAGCCCATTTTGGAGATCACGCAGGTCAACAGGTGCGAGGCTACACCTCTTTCAGCCTCCACGTCATCTTCGGCCGCCAAGGATTACTTCCTGAAGGAGTTCAGCGACGTGTTGGTATCCAGAGATGACCTGAAGACAACGCCCCTCAAGTTTATGGTGGGTCCACCTATGAGGATTCATCTTAAGGAGGGAGCTGTGCCCTTCGCCATCCACACTCCACGACAGATTCCCTTTGCTTTTAGGAATCAGGTCAAGCAAGAGTTGGAGTCCATGGTGGCCCAAGGTATCATCAAACCTGCCGAAGACGACCCTTCAGATTGGTGCCATCCCCTCGTCGCTGTTGCTAAGGACGGCACAGGAGTGCGCATCACCGTCGACCTCTCTAAACTCATCAAGCAAGTATCCCGCCCAGCCCACCCTTCGCCTACACCCTTCGCAGCAGTTCGCAGTGTCGACCCAGCGGCTCGCTACTTCACCACCGCGGACGCCCTCTGTGGTTACTGGCAAATGGAGCTGGCTGAGGAGGATCAGCATCTGACCACCTTCATCACACCATATGGGCGCTTCACACATTGCAGAGGACCCATGGGATTCGCAGCTACAGGCGACGCCTTCTGTTATCGAGGTGACACGGCCCTCCAAGGTGTCCAGAGGTGCGTCAAGGTCGTGGATGACATCCTGCTCTCCGATGAAGACTATGAGTCGCACCTTGACCGTATCCACGACGTGCTCACCAGGTGCCGCAAGTTCGGAATTACCCTTAACAAGAACAAGTTTGTGGTTGCCGCACCGTCCGTGAACTTCTGTGGGTACAACATCTCAGGTGATGGCATTTCGGCTGACCAGAATAAAGTAGCTGCTATCAGGGACTTTCCCACCCCGACCAACTTGACCGACCTGAGATCATTCATGGGCTTGGTCAACCAGCTGGCCGAGTTCACCCCCGACATCGCCGCTACTGCCCAGCCTCTCCCATTTCTGTGGACCCCAGACCATGATGAGGCCTTCCTGCGCGTCAAGTCAGCCCTTGTCAGTCCACCCATTCTCGCCCTCTTCGACCCAGACCTGCCCACCCTTCTTCAGACTGATGCATCGCGGCTTAATGGCATTGGCTACGCCCTTCTGCAGGACCATGGCGATGGCCATCTGCGGCTAGTCCAGTGGGGCTCTCGATTCTTGGCGGATGCCTAGACCCGCTACGCAACCATCGAGCTGGAAATGTTGGCGCTGTCTGGGCAATGTCGAAATGTAGACTATATCTACAGGGCCTACAGAACTTCACATTGATGACTGATCAACGCCCACTCATCCCTATCATCAACCACTACACGTTGGATGCCGTGGAAAATCCCCGCCTCCAGCGCCTGAAAGAGAAGATCTCACCCTATGTCTTCACAGCCGTGTGGCGTGCCGGCAAGTTGCTCTACATCCCTGACGCCTTATCTCGAGCCCCTGTCAGCCACCCCACACCAGAGGATGAGATCGCCTGTGCCGATGCCGCCGCCCACCTCAGGACAATAGTGACCACAAAGGACGTCATCAACCCAGGAGAATCTTCAGCTCAACACGCCGACAGGACTCTACAGGATCTTCGAGCCGCAGCAAAAGCGGACCCTGCGTATGTCCGCCTACTCGACTGTGTTACCTCAGGATTCCCTGCCAACAGGTATGACCTCCACAACGCCTTGCTCTCATAATGGAAGATACGGGATGACCTCTACTCTGATGGTGACCTCATCCTCTATGGCCCTAGGGTCGTGGTTCCTGCTGCTCTCCGCCGCCACACCCTACAGCAACTTCACGACAGTCACAGAGGTGTGGAGGCCACCAAACGCAGAGCGAGGCAGGCTGTCTTCTGGCCGGGGATAGATTCCGACATTGCCAGCACTGTCCATGCTTGCGAATCATGCCAGATCATCCAGCCTAGCCTCCACAAGGAACCCCTCATGAATGACGACAACCCTACAAGGCCCTTTGAGTCCGTTTTGGCCGACTTCTTCATGGTGGCTTGGAAGTCCTTCCTGGTTGTGGTCGACTGTCTCTCGTGGTGGCCTGTCGTCGTCCCCTGCAAAGGCGACACTACTGCATCTGCGACCATCAGGATCTTCTGTCGCTACTTCCAGGAAGTTGGTGTTCCCCTCCGTCTGAGGACCGATGGAGGCCCACAATTCACCAGCCACGATTTCCGGGACTTTATGGAGCAATGGGGAGTCCACCATGTGGTAACATCACCGCAATACCCACAATCGAACGGCCATGCCGAGGCTGCAGTGAAGTCTATCAAGCACCTCATCCTTAAGACTGCGCCCTCTGGCAACATTGACTGTGAGGACTTCGACCGGAGTCTCTTGGAACTCCGGAACACCCCCAACTTCACTGGCCGCTCCCCCGCTCAATTTTTGTATGGTCATCCTCTTCGGACATGTCTCCCTGCCCACCCCCGATCATTCAATAAGGAGTGGCAGACCAAAGCCGAGGACTGTGACAAACGTGCAGCCGACCGTGCCGAGCAGGTTAAGACCCGGTACGATGCGCACGCGCAACCCCTCCCCAGGTTACGTGTCGGTCAGCAAGTTCGGATTCAAGACCCGACATCGCAACGCTGGGACAAGTTGGGGGTTGTCATGAGTCTTGGCAAGTCCAGGGACTACGAGGTATGCCTCCCTAGTGGCCGTGTGTGGTGGCGTAACCGCCGCTTTCTCCACCCTGTGCCACAAAGTGTTGACCCCCCCCCCCCAGTCCCCTGTGGCCCCTTGCAATGACCAGAAACAGATGTCCTTAGATCATAGCCGTTTAGATTATAGCCCCCCAGTTGCCCCACGTTGCTCAGTACGACTCAAGGAAAAGAAGTCCGCTCGAGATTGAACTACGAGCGTGAGGGGGGAGGGAGGTGTATGTATATGATAAATAGTACCTATCATGTATCTATCATATATCTATGTGCATTAGTATCCATATATAACACCTCTCTATAATTAATATGTACCATACCATTTACAGGCACTCACCCATAAGAATTGTACCATATTAGCCCATATGGCAATTATGAGAGTTGCTAATTATCCCCGCTAGGGGTACTGTATACAAACAGATATGGCCACGTCTCCACCTTCTACAGGCGTGCCTATCAGTGTATCCAACTCTCTCCTCTAATAAGAACTACTTCAAGTTTCACCAGTGTTTAACTTATCCCACCCTTAAGATAAGTACACTGTGGACCTGCATAGCAACCAGGACCACCCCTCAACAAACAGTAATGTCTGTAAACCTACCTATCGGGGGATACATTAAGACCATTGGGACAACATTCACCTGGACATATATCAACAGCTAACAGTAATGTCTGTAAACCTACCTGTCGGGGATACATTATGATCATTGGGACAACATTCACCTGGACATGTGTATTAACAGCTAACAGTAATGTCTGTAAACATACCTGTCGGGGATACATAATGATTATTGGGACAACATTCACCTGGACATGTATTAACAGCTAACAGTAATGTCTGTAAACATACCTGTCGGGGATACATTATGATTATTGGGACAACATTCACCTGGATATGTATCAACAGCTAACAGTAATGTCTGTAAACCTACCTGTCGGGGATACATTATGATCATTGGGACAACATTCACCTGGACATATATCAACAGCTAATGTCCCGTGGCGCAGGAGGTTCTATCCTTAATGGCTGTGCTGATAACACTGCTCAGTCATAATCATTAAACCCTTGAGGATTATGACACGTTTTGGCATATTATTATGGCTATTCCTAGACAATTATATTCAGATTAGGAAGGGTATAAGGAAGTCAGAGGGTTAATTGAGATAGTCTGTGCGCTTTTAATTCCCACATATCCTTCTTATGCTATATATATACTGTATACTCGTCTAATAATATATATATTCTGTATACTCGTCTAATAATAGCCAGAATAAACTGTCAAAACGCGTCATGATCCCCAGAGGGTGAAGTCACCGAGATCTTGCTCATAAATTGCGTGTTGTTAAAGTTTGTATCACTTTATCTTGACAATCTTCATTTGTTTCTGAAAGTGCATGACTATACCCTGTTCCAAATAAGTAGGCCAACACTCTTGACGAGAGAAATGGAAGAAATGTTTCTACCATTGTGGAAGGGTCAACCAGGGAATACGTGTGGAAATTTGCTCTAGTCCCTCTATTAATTATAATTATGTACACAAATATCTATAACTTAATAAACGACTAGAACAATCGGCCGAATAGTACTACCATTTTGGAAGAGTCAGCCAGGGTAAAGGTGTGGACATTTGCAGCCCATTTGCTATAACCCTTTTTGAGTTACAGAGGTTAGCGTTCACGATGTTTGGCCTACCTATTTGTAACAGAGCATAGTGTATTCATTATAGGCAGGCCAGAAATCATGAACACTAACCTCTGTAACTCAAAAAGTGTTATAGCAAATGGACTGTACATTTCCACACCTTTACCCTGACTGACTCTTCCTAAATGGTAGTAATATTCGGCCGATTATTCTAGTCGTGTTTTAAGTTATAGATATTTGTTATCTAATTATAATACATAGAGTGTAGTACATTTTAAAGTGTTATATTTTTGTTTTCTGGACCCGCTCACCCCTTATGTTTAGCCCCAATAGTTTTGATGTTTTAAGACGTTCGCCCTATTATTTGGGCGATTTTAAGACCTTCGCCCAATACTTTGCCAATGTTTAGACCTTTCCTGCCATATACTGTAAGTGTCGATGTTTAGACCTTTCCTGCCATATACTGTAAGTGTCGATGTTTAGACCTTTCCTGCCATATACTGTAAGTGTCGATGTTTTCCTGTCGAACGATAGTAAGCCTGTGATACACGAGGAATCGGCCTTCGGCCGGGACATTTTTCTACCAAAAAATTTACAACTTTATTTTGAATGGGGTATTTTGTTTTTAACACTTAAAGAGCGAGGCCCGACTTAAGTCCATATCTAAAAAGCAGCAAGTTAGGAGCATTATTAAGGCTTTTAAAGGGTTAAAATCAAGTGCAATTGGCCGGGAGCGCAGCAGGCCACACGGCCGAGACCCAGGGCTTACCGCCGCCCACTGACTCACGCTCCCTCTGTTCTCGAGAGGCCGGCAGTGTAGCCAGTAATGAGCGTAGCTGGAAAAAATATGCCGCTATACGCTAAACTCCCATGTTGGTGGTACCACTGCATCAAAACAACGAGTGCTACATAGCTCGTTCTGGTCTCATTTTGAAGCTTGTAGCGCCTGTTTTTTTGCTGAATACATTTCTTTTCATGCAGATACTTGATTGATCATTCAGGAGGGCCTGAATATGCCCAAAATAGCCCAAAACCCCCCGCTAGACGAGGGTTAAGCTTGATGTAAGCCTAGGGAACAAACATAAAGTAGTATTAGTAAAAATAATTATATATATATATCATGTGTACAGCAGATAAAAGGTTGCTCTGTCCTATAAAGTGCGATACAGCCAGAGCGAGAACATTGGTAATATATTGGTAATATATTGGTAATATAATCAATATATACAATGTTAGGGTCTTTGGTGGGAGGTATACGAGAAGTAGTGGCTTGGAACTGGCTTTTTCTTGTTGCTTAGTTTTTACACTTTGTTTTTATATATGAAGTTAAGTGGACATTTAACATGTAGGCCTATTTGTTTAGTTTTATATGTATTTATTCATAATTATTTAGTGTCCACGAACTTAAAGAAACATCCCCAAGACCCGATCTGTGCGTGGTGGCCAGGACGTAATCCTAGTAGAGATAACAACCCTAAAAGTAAGAGAAAGTGGAAGGAAAGGGTAGCAACAAGAAGGCTCTCTCCCCATGCTCTGCTCCCTCCGGTAATTTGCCGTACATGTTATCAGTTAAAGTGTACAACCTTGCAGGTCTTGGAAATCGTCGGAATGAATTTATAGAATAGTTAGAAATGGAATGGAATTGTTATACATACCTTCACCTTTATTTTATTTATGTATCGTTCTGCTCTTTTCAACTGAAAACAAAGAGAGAGAGAGAGAGAGAGAGAGAGAGAGAGAGAGAGAGAGAGAGAGAGAGAGAGAGAGAGAGAGAGACTGTAGTGTAGCCAATAATTATATCCCTTGGTTATGGCCTGGGCTGGGAAATATGAGCAGGCTAATATCCAGTTAGGACAATTGCTGGGGATTTTGATTATCTTTGTGGTGTAATAATGTCTGCCGGATGTTGAATTAAGTGTGTACGGGCAAAATAAGTATTGCTCCGTCATCCTTTTGCTAGTATGAGACAATGGTGTGGTTTGTGTTGTAATTATGTCTGCCAGATGTTGAAATATAATATATGCATTCAAATCCAATAGTACTCATCATCCCTTTACATGTATGGGGCAATGGTTGTGGCTTTATATTTACTTTATGATGTAATAATGTCTGCCAGATGTTGGGATTGGTGTTTACAGTCAAAATCAATATTACTCCGTCATCCTTTTACTAGCTTGGGACATTGGTGTGGATATTAATTATTTACTTTGAGATGTAATAATGTCTGACAGATCATAATATTAGGTGTGTACTGTCACAATTGATAGTTCGCCGATGACATTGCTCGTATATTCTGCGCTGTCCAAGATTATGAGTGTATAATGGTGTTGAAACGGTAATTTAATTGAACATAATAATGTACGCTTGTAAAGGTATATGGGTAGTAAAAAACCCGTCTGACAAAAGGATAGAAAGTTAAATCACTGTCAATATACTCAATGAGTTTATATACCTTTTGTATACCCTTGGGTCCTTACAATATGATTATGCTCCTGCTGGGAACCATGAGATGACTAATATTCAGTTTGTGTTGTACTAATGTTTGCTAAATGTTACATGTGATGTGTCAATGTAGAGAAAGGGTGTAATTAACCACTTCAATTTGATAACACATTTGTACATTTTAGTATGGGTGACATTGGCCGATTGTATATTGATCATGAGAACAAACGTGTAACCCCTTTAGCAAGATAACGTAATTGTCATCATATTTTGATAACCATGAAACGATTTTCTTATGTATATAATATACAGTATCTCTAGGACTCAAAAGCTATATTACCGATCGCAATACTCCCTCTGAATAACATAGGTCCTTCTTAAACTACAGAACATCGTCTATTTTAGCCAGAATAAAATGTAAACAGACGTCATTGTGCTGGAGAGGTTAGCCTTTTCAAGGTACGATGTCGCATTTATATTCTGTTTTCTGGCTAATATTTAACGATTTTTTTTCAAATTAGGAAGTGTACATGGAAGTCAGAGAGTTAAATGAAATAGTCTTACCCTTATAATTCCAACAGATCCTTCCTTAACTGTCTATCGTCTAATGATAGCCAGAATAAACTATCAAAATGCGTCATGATCTTCAAAGGGTTAATATAAGTTGAGAGAGGTTTGGGCTGAGTCATCCAGCAGTTACGACTTTTGCTGGAAAATATGACTAGGGTGGTATCGAGTTTGGGGAATGAATGTGGATTTTTATTCACTTAATGGTGTAATAATGTCTGCCAGATGTTGAATTATGTGTGCACTGTCAGAGTCAATATCGTCGAGAGAGAGAGCTAGAGAGAGAATGTGTGTGTATGTGGGTAGCGGTCTGTGTGTTATTGGTAAAATGAAATGTTAGGGTCCAAGGGTTCATTAGAGGAAGGTTTTGGTCCTCCAACTCTTGTCACGATATCTGGGATGTGTGTGTGTGTTTGTGTGTGTTTATTTGTTGTGTGTGTGTGAGTGAGAGTGAGTTTGTATGTTTGTGGGTAGTGTTGAGTTGGCGATTGGAAGGTTTTAGAGGTGTGAGTCTGGTCACAATGCCTGGGATGTGTGTGGGGAGAGTTATAAAAGGAATAGTTAGTAGCTCAAAGGCCTTGTGTTTCATTTCAGGGAGATAATCTTGGTGGAAATACTGTATAGTGCAGTACTCTCAACGCAGAGTGTGCAGACTACTGTATACTCTTCTCTTAATTTGTTCTACTAAAGAATGTGTTGCAAGTGTGTTCCAGTTATAACAAATCATATATGTCGAAACGTTTACACATGTATAGGTAGGCCAGAAATCGCGACTCCTAACTTCTGTAACTCAATAAAGGGGTAGAGCAAATGGGTTGTAAATGTCCATACCTGTTCCGTGGCTAACTCTGTCCAGTTCTCAAACCTAATAATTACCACATTTTCTCCGTCTTTCTTCTACTCGACAAGTGAACTCTGGAACTCTCTCCCATATTCATCTTTCCTTCGTCCTATGATTTACACAGACTGCTTTGAATATCGTATGTCCAGGTATTTTGACCCCAACGTCCCTTGAATTAAGCTCTCTGTCATTCTTTTGGTTTCGGGAGACACTCGTTAGAGGCAGCCTGTCTTTTGTTTCCTTCATACACACGGAACAAAACGGGTAGAAATATCAACTGGATTACTGTAGTCTTTATTGGGTTCTAGAGGTTAGTGGTCCAGATTGTTGTCCTACCTATAATGAATGGACTATAGTGCTACATATCTTCAGCTCCAGGGTTCAGCCGGGATTGTGTGTTATATTTCTGTTGAGGCTAAACATCTTATTATAACCCACGTTGTTAAACTCGTTCAGTTTTCTAGAGACTTTAATGCCTTGACCTTGTAGTTAACACGCTTCCAACGAAAAGAGACCGAGAGCTCTCAACTGATTGTCATAGCTTATTCTCCTAATTGATGGAATAAGGATTCATTCGGACTCTGTATAATAGCTTTAATGTCCTTCCTGAACACTGTAAACCAAAATTGAACCACATATTCTAGTACGGGCATAATAATGTAGATTGTAAGGACTTTCTTCTCATTCCGATATTTAATCAGCATCTTACTATATATAGCCCAATTAGTTCTGGCTCCCGTGGTCCAATTTGAAAACTTCAGGTCACTGCTAATCATAACACCCATTTTTTGTCCAAGTCAGTCTTCTCCAAATAATTCATAGTACTAATTAGTCAGACTTGGGGTTCACTTGGCCGATATGCATCACCTTGCACTTGCAAAAAATAGTGCCATCATCCACCCCGATATATTAAATTGCATAGTTCCATATTAAGTTGTGCATAGTTGTACATATCCCTTACCATTGCTCATCTTTGTTCCAAGTTTAGTGTCATCCGCAAACTTCGAAATCTTAATCAGCAGTCCAACATCAATTTGTGGATACATGTTAAACACACACACACACACACACACACACACTATCTCTCTCACACACAGACACACACCTATATGCAATATGTTGTTATGCTCATCCACCAGGCACCTACAACAAAGAACAGTGTATAGAATATCATCCTGGAGTGTTCTCGTTGTTTGCAATATTGACAAGCAAGACGTGTGTATATGTGTGTGTGTGTGTGTGTGTGTGTGTGTGTGTGTGTGTGTGTGTGTCTGGATGGGGTTGTTACGCTAGTGTGTGTATATATATATATATATATATATATATATATATATACAGTATATTAGTATATGTTGTTATTTCACTAAGTAACTAAGAAACATTATAACTAAGTGTTGTTATTTTTCTTTCTTCGACTGGCACTTTCCAATACTGTTTGTGTACTGTATTTATTATGTGTGTTTATTTACTTGTCTTCTTTACAGTTCTTTAGTTTGTCTTATACTTGTTCTCATTTAGTCTTTTTCCAAATCTATGACCACTCAGCCACACTAGTAGGCTATGTGTGTGTGTGTGTGTGTGTGAGAGAGAGAGAGAGAGAGAGAGAGAGAGAGAGAGAGAGAGAGAGAGAGAGAGAGAGAGAGAGAGGATAAAAGAAGTAGCGATTTCAGCATTTAACCCGTACAGCCCCAGCGACGCACCTGACGCGTCGGCGATGTATGTAACGCACAGCCCCAGAGACGCGCCTGGCGCGTCACCCTAATTGCGCCGACCATAACCTCAGGTGTAGCCACTCAAGAGGGCTCAGATTTGTATGGGAACTGTGTACGTATCCCACGCAACCGTGCCGATGGTTGAAAACTCTCAAAGTCCACAGTCATGCGTGCGCGTGAGCGTGCAATAACCTGTTTTTTGGGGATAATTGCCTTAAATTTTTTACTCTTGTAAAATACGTTTTCGGGGGCTCTGTAGGATCATTTTTTAAGCTTTTTCAGCGGTTTTTTGTGGTTTTTCCTTCATTCCTAACCCATTCGCTATTGTTTCTGGAATAAAACCATTTTTTGAAAACCGGCCGGGTTCTGGTGAACAAACATTACAAAACTAGCCGGGGCTGGACGGGTTAATGGTTTTATATTTAGACTTTCAATATTTGGGGCAGGTGGCTAGGAATCCTCCTCTCCTTGTATAATTCTCCTACTCAACGAGACAGAGAAAGGGGCGAGGGGACACAAAAGTAGTCTTCGATCCTAAGAATAGGAGCTTTAAATGTTGTTTCTGGTCGGGCTCTGTCTCATGTCGGCCACCCCCAGCTATGGGGTATGTGCCTGAGAACATACATACATACATACATACATACATACATACAGTACATAAATACATACAATATGTGTTCGTTGTGGTTCAGTGAGTTGGTTGAGAAGGGTAGCAAAGTTCTGATTGTTGTCCAATGTTTCACCAGTCACAGCTAGCATATTCAGGGATAATAGTTATAAAAGGCAGGGGTAGGTGTACATATGCCATTTTTCAGGCACGCTCGGGTGGCTGTTATTGGTGGTAGGTTGTCTCCTTGTGAATCGCTGGCTTGATGTCGTCGATGATTGGCCGGGGGTGTTGATGGTGGCATTGTCCAAGTGCGCGGATGTGGATGGCGCAGGGTGAGGCTGGCAGCGGGTGCCTGTCGTGGCTGCATGGGTATGGCGTTTTCCTGAAGGCAACACCAGGAGGTCCTGTGTTTGATTATTGACGTTAGGGCATAGGGCTTGGATGTGGAGTGCTTCGAGGATGGTAAGTCGCCGGGGGTCATTCTCCTTGTCGAGTATGGTCGTGTGTTTGTCTAAGTCGGGGCAAGTTAGGGCCTGGTGGTATGGTGCTCGGTAGTGGTCCTTTATGGCTCCGGATTGAAGGTGGAGGGTGAGCTTACAAGACAGACGAGTTTGTGTCATACCAATGTAGGTGTGGGGCCCACAGTCCCCACTGTTGGTAAACTACATGATCATCATTCATCGGGGTCTTGGCATTGGTAGGTTGGTTTTGGAGGACTAATTTGGAGTTCTTGGCAGACTTGTAGTAAATTATTAGTTTAATCATGTTGTCAGGGTTGGTGGGGAGGACATTTTTGTGGACCTCCACCCTAGTCCTCCGACACCGACCTGCCAATGCCAAGAAACCCGGTGAACGATGATCATGTCGTATACCAACACACATGTAACAGTGGAGACTGTGGGCCCCACACCTATATTGGTATGACACAAACTCGCCTGTCTCGTCGGCTCCCCCTCCACCTTCAATGTCGTCTATGTCTTTAATGTAGATTAGAAAGAGAATTGGTCACAAACCTGATCATTGAGGTACATCGCTAGTTACATTGGTCCATTTTGATGCTTTTCCGTTTATGACTACTCTTTGCTTTCTTTCGCTGAGCCAATTTTCTATTAATTCAAAACATCACCTTGTATTCTGTGCGCTTTTAGCTTCATTAATAAGTGTATGTGCGTAACTTTATCAATGGATTTTTGGAAGTCAAGGTATATAATATCTACAACTTTACTTTCATCTTATAGGCTAAGGATGTCATGGAGGAATTCTAAAAGGTTGGTCAAGCAGGAACGATTATTTCAAAAACCAAGTTGGGTATCCTTTAGTATTTTGTTTTCCTCCAGGTGGTTTACGAATCTGTCTGTTATCAGAGTTTCTAGCATTTTGCATACAACAGAGGTTAACCTGATTGGGCGATAGTTACTAGGCAAGGATTTGCTACCAACACTATATTAAATATTGGGGTAACGTTAGCAAGCTTCCACTCATCGGGCACAATCCCAGCTGTCAAGGACTTATTGAAAAGTAGTGTCAGTGGTTTGGAGAGCTCACATTTAGCTTCTTTAAAAACTCTAGGTGAGATCGTATCGGATCCAGGTGATTTATTTTCCTTGAGTTTATCTTTACATCTCAGTACCTCTCTCTGGAATGCAGATATTGCCAAGAGCATCCGAAATGTCTAGTTGTGCTGGTGATGCTGTAGGGATATTAGTAAGGTCTTCTGTTGTAAAAACTGATGCAAAGAAGGTGTTGAGAGCATTACTCAATTTTGCTTCATCTTTAGTGTACTCTCCATTTTCATCAATATGCGGTCCTATTGTTGAAGTCGCTAGCATCTTCTTCCTGATGTAACTGTAAAATTCTTTCGGGTTTGTCTTACTTAGATATTTAACATGTATCTCTCGCATGTTCTTAGTTTTTGCTTTGCGTCGTAGATATATGAATATCGCTGTATTTTCCTGGTTATCAGATAATGTTTATCTATCATGAGCATTTCTTTTGGTATCCACTCATGTTATGTGTTTGAGTAAGTTTTTATATAATCATTGTTTATCAGTACACTCCAATCGGTTTCTTTATGTTTTGTTCTAAGTTTACGGAAGTTTGCTCTCTTGAAATTTGGGACCTTCTCTTTGATGGCATTGAGTAAATTGGTATTAAATTTTAAATGGAAATTGATAATATGATGGTCACTATTACTAAATTCATCACCAACATTAACATTATCTATCAATTCTTCTTTTGTTGCAAGTACAAGGTCAATGACGTTATTTCCACGGGACAGAGATTTAACAAATTGATATAGCGGACTATCTTGCAAGTTTGCATACAGGTCTTTTCCAGAGTGTGAAGTAAGAGTATCTCCCTATTTGGTCACAGGTAAATTGAAGTCGCCAAAAATTAATGTATATTGCGAGTTACTTATGTCTGCAATTTGCCCATAAATTTCTTGGTCAGTTTGCACTGATTGAGCTGGAGGTCTGTATATTATATAATGGAAGTATTGTTTTTGTATGTTTATTATTTTTATTTAGTACAAAGGATGTGTCGATGTTTACAATTTGAGGTTGCGACAAGATGATTGGGTTCTGACTCTTTGTTAAAGAATGAAACGCCACCACATTATTATTTATTCGGCTTTTCTCAAACATTACATTACCGGGAAGTGAATACTCTGCTAAAACATCTCTGTCTTCTCTATTGAGCCATGATTATGTTAAGCAAATTACTAGTTCCTCTAAATCTGAAAATGTATTGTGTATGCTACGAGCGTTTGCATAGAAAACCTTTAAAGTTGTGGTTTTAGAATTCACAGAACGCTCTTTAACATTTTCATGGCGGCACTTGTCATATGACAATTGCTTAGCCTGCACTGTACCATACGGGGGGTTTGGACTAAAAGTAACCTTCATTCCCTGCAAATGTTCATGTATAAAAAAGAGCTAGAACGTATTTCAATGATATATCCTTGAAAGCAGAGGAATTAACCTTTCCAACGACACCTGAACCATGTCTGTACGACCAATGGTTGCCGTGCAACGATACTGCACATGTGACGCAATATAGGTAAAACAATAGCGAGTTTGAGCGGTTTCCGCTACTCCAGAGTGTGTAAGGGAGCTGAAGAAATCTCCCAATTGCCACTAGTGATGGCTCAGACATGGGGGGACGGTGCATGGAACGGTCCCGCACCGCTTATACTCGCTCGCTTGCCACCCAGTCCTTATTCAAGGCAGAAATTCGGCAATTGTCATATGACAAGTGCCGCAGTGATGACCGTATTATTTATATAACAGCCAGCAGGCATGGAGTTAATAAAATGTTTGGTTCTGGTCGAATCTACATTTATGTACAATACCAGTCTGTCCGCAGTCCTCGCTGTCCTCGATCCTCGTCCCTAGTAGTCCTCGTTTGACTCTGCTTCTTTTCCAAAAATCCTTTACTGCGTCGTAAAACAGGCGGCCAAATATTGCTGCTCCCTTTCTGGTTCAAGTGGACTCCATCCACTTTAACAAATGATCTTCGTGGTAGAAGGCGTCCCAGGTGTTGACGAAGTTAACGTCCTCCTCCCTGCAGAGGTTAGCAAATTGATGATTCATGCTGGTGGCTATGTTGAAGAAATGGCTCACCACACTGATCCTGGGGACAATTCCTTATAGGATGACTGTGCGTGACATTTCCTTATACGTCTGAATCAGCTTCCGGTACTTTAGCATGAGGTCATCCGATCGGGTCCGCTGCACGTAATTAGTTCCGACAAGAATGACGTACGTTGTGCTTGAGGGGGCCAACTTAGAAACTACATTCACTGCGGCTGCAACATCGTCCACTCTGCCACCCGGGATACAGAAACACTTCCTGGTCTTGGGTGCCCTGGTGCAGAACTCTGTGAGTTGGTCACGAACCATCAAATATCCTACCAGCCAAATTTCTTCCCTTCCTTCTTCATCGTCTAAGTCCAGAAGAATCTGGTAACAGTTCTCACATTGTTCTAGGGATGATCTTCCTTGTGATGGGGCGAACATTGTTGCTCACAACGCGGAAGTTGTCCTGAGGGAGAGCGGAGTCATTATTTGATTCTTCCTGTTCTGGTGCATGTACTGAAGCGGGTACATCAGGTATTGTGCTGTTGAAAGATGATGCAGTAGTAGTAATTTCTTCATTTGATTATTACAAAGAGAGAAAGAGAGCTCATTTCCCTTTTCTTCATTTAACATTTCGAACATGACTGCTGATAAAAATAAAAACAAACATTAATATTAACCCTTTCGACCCCAGGGACGCACGTTATGTGCCGCCTATGTATGCAACCCGCTGTACTAGGCACGCAACGGTTGCTTCCAACTGTCTTCGTAGCGCAATGGATAAATTCACTGAATTTCGGTGTGAGCATTCTAGGTTCGAATCCCTGGACTGCCACATGTATTTGTTGATTTCATTAATGGAGTTTACGAGTATAGTCGGTTGGTGGAGGGAACATAAACATTAATTACTCCTGTCCTATGGCACCTAGAGGGTTCTGATTTGTATGGGAACTGCTTTAGGATCCCACGAAACAGGCGCGTGCGTGTGGGAGCGCGCAAGACATATTTTCCAGTATTTTGCCTAACCATCACCTCATGTTAATTATGAAACCCCCCCCCTCTTCCCCCCCCCTCCCCCAGGATCCCCAGACGACCTAGATGAGCGGTTTTATATTGTATATATATATACCGGTATATATATATATATATATAGGC
Source organism: Lithodes maja (assembly GCA_037953745.1). Taxonomy (NCBI): domain Eukaryota; kingdom Metazoa; phylum Arthropoda; class Malacostraca; order Decapoda; family Lithodidae; genus Lithodes; species Lithodes maja. The sequence continues at coordinate 53,078 of JBAKBP010007811.1, read as the reverse complement.
AACAAAGTCACAGCATCACATGAACCGACAGATACAGGAATATCCACAAGGAAGGAAGAAAAACAGAGTCCCACATGCTTTCGTGTATTACATCTTCAGGGGAGGACAGACAGTGGATTCTTTGAGCATTCTCTGTCTGTCCTCCCCTGAAGATGTAATACACGAAAGCGCTTGGGACTCCGTGTTTTTCTTCCTTCATTGTGGATATTCCTGCATATACACATATATATATATATTTTTTTTTTTTCTATGTGATTGAGGTAGGCAAAAGGCACAACTGCCTATAGCGAGTGCCTCCCCCATAGTTGAAAGAGTGACAGGGCCAAAATCAAGGGACGTTCGAGCCAAAATGCCTGGACACACAGAGTTTGAAGCAATTTAAGTCATAGGAAGAGGGAAAGACTGATTCTGGGAGAGAGTTCCAGAGCTCAGCTGTTGAGTAGAAGAAAGTTTGAGAGTAACGTTTCACTCTTGGGTTGGAGAGTTTCACAGAGTAGGGGTGGGATTGAGTTGCAAGACGGGTACCACGTGCCCTACGTAAAGGAGGTGGTATGCACTGGGATAGCTCTGAGGAACACTGATTATTATAGTAGTGATAGAATAGCGAGAGAGATGCAACATTGCGGCGGAGAGAGAGAGATTGCAGAGAGTTGGTGAGTGGACGGGAGTTAATGATACGAAAGGCCTTCCTTTCAACTTTGTCTAGGAGAGCAGTGTGAGAGGAACCTCCCCACACATGTGAACAATACTCAATACAAGGGCGCACTATGCCCCTGTACAGAGCAAGAAGCTGTGCAGGGGAAAAGAACCCCCTAAGGCGGTTGAGCACACCCAGCTTCTGGGAGGCTGCCTTAGCAAGACTGGTAATATGGTCCTTCCAAATGAGAGCAGAAGAAAAAGAGACACCAAGAATATTGAGAGAAGATGAAGGGTTGATTTTTGTATTGTTGAAGAATAAGGGATAGTCCGCTGGGAGATCCTGACGGGTAGATAGATGGAGAAATTGGGTTTTGGAAGCATTAAAGTTAACAAGGTTTTCTCTGCCCCAATTGGAAATAGTATTTAGATCAGAATTTATAGTTCTATGGCTTCATTACGTTTGTCGTTGAGGGATTGCTGGCTGGGGCGTTCTGAAAAACTAATGGAGTAGTGCAAGGTTGAGTCGTCTGCGTATGAATGGATGGGAATTAAGGTACAGTTAAGGAGATCATTTATAAAAATTAGAAAGAGAATAGGAGATAGGACAGAGCCCTGAGGAACACCGGAGTTTATAGGGTGAGGAAGTGAACAATGGCCGTCCACAACCGCGGCTATGGAACGGCCGGAAAGGAAATTAGAGACAAAGGCACAGATGGAGGGATAGAAACCGAAGGAGGGTAGTTTAGAAATTAAAGATTTATGCCAGACTCTATCGAAGGCTTTCGATATGTCTAGTGCAATAGAAAAAGTCTCACCGAAGTCCCGAAAGGAGGATGACCAAGAGTTAGTAAGATATGAAAGAAGATCACCAGTAGAGCGACCCTTAAGGAAGCCATTCTGGCGATCTGAGAGCAGATTATGAGAAGAGAAATGCTTAAGAAATTTGGAAGCAAGAATAGTTTAAAAAACTTTAGAAAGACAAGAGATAAGAGCAATTGGACGATAGTTGGAGGGTTGAGAGCGGTCACCCTTCTTTGGGACAGGTTGAATGTGAGCAAACTTTCAGCATGAAGGGAAGACGTTAGAGGATAGACAGAGACGAAAGAGTTTGCCTAGGCAGGGAGTCAGCACGGAAGCACAGTTTTTGAGAACAACAGGAGGAACACTGTCCGGACCGTACGCCTTATTAGTGTTAAGACCAGAGAGGGTAGAAAGTACATCTTTAGAAGAGATTAGGATATTAGGCATAAGTAAGAGAGAGGAGGGCGGAGAGGGAGGAATAGCACCGGAATCATCCAAGGTGGAGTTTCTAGCAAAAGTTTGAGCGAAGAGTTTAGCTTTGTCAGAGGAAGAAGTGATGGTTGTGCCATCAGAGTGGGAAAGGGGAGGGAAAGACGAGGAAGAGAAATTGTTGGAGAGGTTTTTGGTTAGATGCCAGAAAGCTTGGGAAGAGCTAGAGTTGGATAGTTCAGTGCATTTATTATTGATGAAAGAGTGTTTGGCAAGTCGAAGAACAGATTTGGCTTGATTCCGGGCAGAAACAAATGAAGAATGAGAGTCTTGAGTTTTAAGGCGTCGGTACCGTTTGAATGCTTCCTCCTTATTGCGGACAGCAGTAGAACAGGCGTGAGTAAACCAAGATTTTTTAGCATTAGTCTGAGAGAAAGAGAATGGAATGCATGCTTCCATGCCCGATAGGATTACCTCGGTAATGCGTTCAGCACTCTCCGAGGGTCCTCGGCCATGGAAGCAGAAATCATTCCATGGGAAATCAAAGAAGTACTGCCGAAGAGCCTCCCAGTCGGCAGCGCCAAAGTGCCACAAGCGCCGCCGGCTAGGAGGATCGGGTGGCTGTACTGGAGAGATAGGACAGGTGACAGAGATAAGTTTATGGTCGGAGGAGCCCAAAGGAGAGAAAAGATCGACAGTATAAGAAGAAGGGTTAGAAGTTAGAAACAGGTCAAGAATGTTGGGCCGATCTCCGATGCGATCCGGGATACGGGTGGGTTGCTGAACTAACTGCTCTAGGTCATTTAGGATAGAAAAGACGTAGGCTTGTTCACCAGGTGGATCAGTAGTGTGAGAGGAGAGCCAATGGCGGTGGTGAACGTTGAAATCTCCTAAGATGGAGATATCTGAGAAAGGAGAAATGGATAGAATGTGTTCCACTGTAGAGTTTAGATAGTCAAAGAATTTGGGAAAGTTGGTAGAGTTAGGGGAAAGATAGCCAGCACAGAAATATTTAGTAAGAGAATGACAGGAAAGTTTGAGCCATAAAGTTGAGAATTCAGAGGAGTCGAAATCGGGAACACGAGAGCAAGTGAGTTTGTTGTGCACATATGCACAACATCCGCCTTTGGCTTTGAAACTAGGATAGAGAAAGTAGGAGGATACAGAGAAGGGATTGCTGGATGTTGCTACAGACACCTGAGTTTCGGTGAGGAAGAGAAGATCAGGTTTGTAGGAGGAGAGATGGTGCTCATATATATATATATATATATATATATATATATCGGAAATGGGAGCATTCCTGGGGAATCTCAACTTCAGGAGGAAAAGAATGACGAGGGACGTAACAACCAACATCTTTATTACACACATTTTCAAACGTTTCGACATATAGTGTATGCCATCATCAGTGACCTAAAAGTGAACAAAAACGAAAACATTAATTTATTGAGGGATATAAAGTCTGTAAATTTAAATCTGAGTAATGCTAAAACCTAAAACTAAATAAAATAAAAGGTATAGATACTAAACATTTAAATTTGAAAACATATGGGGGATTAGGCAACACTTAAGGGGAAAGCAGAAGTCGAAATATTGAGTTTAGGTTGAATTTTCTTAATGTGAAGGGATTCCAAAATTCTCAAGTTTATAGAAAGCAATTATCAATAATTTTAAAGTTGTCCTTGTTTAGCGGAATTTTACATACCTTAGTGCAATGGTCCTCACAGCAGAGTGAGGAGGGTTTGTGAATGGTTGACCCGTCCTGTAAGACTGACCTAAATGCTCATCAATTCGAGTCTTAAGTGAGCGAACAGTGCTGCCCACATATCCCGCTTGGCAACTGGGACAATTTAAACTATAAACAATTGACGAGCGTAGGTTGTCTGGCAGGCGGTCTTTAAAATGAAAAAATGAACCAATTGTGAACTTATTAACAGGTATGAATTTAAAGAAAAAACTGAATGACATATGTTAATGTCGAATCGTTACCGGTACCAGAATAAAGATGTTCGTGTTTACCTTGGTGTTGCTTGCCCCTATATATATATATATATATATATATATATATATATATATATATATATATATATATATATATATATATATATATATATATATATATATACTCACATTACATTAAAAATATCTTGCTAATGTTAATAGGTATATTAGTTTCGGCTCTTGAAATCTGTAATGGGCTCAGAAAACTTAAAACTGTAGTTTCTTTTCAATAAGTAAGATATTTGTATGTTGGTTTAAACCGTTATTTAGCGGGCTAGGTGGTCTATTTGACTGTAGCGCCCAGCGTTTTTTTTTTAACCCTAAATAGGGTTGTTTACGTGATAATTGTCATGCCTAAATAAGACCCAGAGCGTAAAACAAGTATCTATTCCTGAAAGGGTGTAAACAGAGCTTTCCAATGACACCCGAACCATCCTTGTACGACCACTGGGTCTCTTGCAACGATCGTGCAACACGAGTGCAAAAACCCAGTAATTAGGTAATTTCCCTACATAATTCCCTGTGTAGCGAGTGAGGAGAGGGGGAGGAAGTTAGAATACAGTTCCGTTGGTCCACCACGGTGGTGAGGGACGGTCATACAGTTCCTACGCTCCTCACACCGCTCAACTCTCTCTCTCAGCAACATTACGTGCTGAAAATGGCGCACGACATAAGTTGTGAACCGCCACATCGTCCAAATTTATTTCACACGACATAAGTTGCGCGCCGACAGTTAAGGGTTAAAATGACAGACTATAAATATTCACACTTTGTTGAAATATTGCATGTTTGCCTGTGCAGCGCTCGAGTATCACATTACTCCTGAGTGTCTCTGTTGTAGTAATATTGGTATCTGGGAGACCCAAGGAAAAGAGAACATTGTTAACACTCACTTGGACTTTTACAGACATAGTTTGTATTTACAATCTCTTTTGTCTCATCGTAATACTTAATTCTTGACCACGTTCTTGTGGTCCTTCTCTTTTTTTTGCCAACGTAGGTTTTGAGGTTCTGTTTCCACCCGCTACAGGTACCTGGGTGACCCAAGGAAGAGAGAAAATTATCAATGCTCATATGTAGACTTTCAAGGATTTTGTTGGTAATACCCCTTTAACTCATCGTAATACTTAATGCCTGACGACCTTCTAATGACCCCTTCTCTTTCTCCTGGTGTAGGTTTTGAGAGTCACGTCCCCGGCTACCCTCGCTACCGGTACCTGGGTGACCCAAGGAAGGGGGAGCACCACCTAGTCATCAAGGGCGTCACTCTGGAGGACGACGGAGAGTACCAGTGTCAAGTGGACCAACTGACTTTACTGAATCCATCTGGGCCGCTGCTAACGTTACTGTTATGGGTAAGTTGTATATGTACCAGTGACAAGTGGGGCCAATTGACGTTACTGAATACATCTGGGCCGCTGCAAACGTTACTGTTATGGGAAAGTTGTATATGTACCAGTGTCAAGTGGGACCAACTGACGTTAATGAACCCATCTGGGCCGCTCCTAACGTTACTGTTATGGGTAAGTTGTATATGTACCAGTGTCAAGTTGGACCAACTGACGTTACTGAACCCATCTGGGCCGCTGCTAACGTTACTGTTATGGGTAAGTTGTATATGCACCAGTGTCAAGTGGGACCAACTGACGTTACTGAACCCATCTGGGCTGCTGCTAACGTTTCTGTTATGGGTAAGTTGTATATGTACCAGTGTCAAGTGGGACCAACTGACGTTACTGAACCCATCTGGACCGCTGCTAACGTTACTGTTATGAGTAAGTTGTATATGTACCAGTGTCAAGTGGGACCAACTGACGTTACTGAACCCATCTATGCCGCTGCTAACGTTACTGTTATGGGTAAGTTGTATATGTACCAGTGTCAAGTGGGACCAACTGACGTTACTCAACCCAGCTGGGCTGCTGCTAACGTTACTGTTATGGGTAAGTTGTATATGTACCCGTGTCAAGTGGGACCAACTGACGTTGCTGAACCCATCTATGCCGCTGCTAACGTTACTGTTATGGATAAGTTGTATATGTACCAGTGTCAAGTGGGACCAACTGACGTTACTGAACCCATCTGGGCCGCTGCTAACGTTAATGTTATGGGTAAGTTGAATATGTACCAGTGTCAAGTGGGACCAACTGACATTACTGAACCCATCTGGGCCGCTGCTAACGTTACTGTTATGGGTAAGTTGTATATGTACCAGTGTCAAGTGGGACCAACTGACGTTACTGAACCCATCTATGCCGCTGCTAACGTTACTGTTATGGGTAAGTTGTATATGTACCAGTGTCAAGTGGGACCAACTGACGTTACTGAACCCATCTGGGCCGCTGCTAACGTTACTGTTATAGGTAAGTTGTATATGTACCAGTGTCAAGTGGGACCAACTGACGTTACTGAACCCATCTGGGCCGCCGCTAACGTTACTGTTATGGGTAAGTTGTATATGTACCAGTGTCAAGTGGGACCAAATGACGTTACTGAACCCATCTGGGCTGCTGCTAACGTTTCTGTTATGGGTAAGTTGTATATGTACCAGTGTCAAGTGGGACCAACTGACGTTACTGAACCCATCTGGGCCGCTGCTAACGTTACTGTTATGGGTAAGTTGTATATGTACCAGTGTCAAGTGGGACCAACTGACGTTACTGAACCCATCTATGCCACTGCTAACGTTACTGTTATGGGTAAGTTGTATATGTACCCGTGTCAAGTGGGACCAACTGACGTTGCTGAACCCATCCATGCCGCTGCTAACGTTACTGTTATGGGTAAGTTGTATATGTACCAGTGTCAAGTGGGACCAACTGACGTTACTGAACCCATCTGGGCCGCTGCTAACGTTACTGTTATGGGTAAGTTGTATATGTACCAGTGTCAAGTGGGACCAACTGACGTTACTGAACCCATCTATGCCGCTGCTAACGTTACTGTTATTGGTAAGTGGTTGCATTGAGGCAGTTGGACAAAATTCAAAATAAAGCTATTAGATTAATCAATAACCCTGCAATCACACAGGACCTTCCTACATTATCCATACGAAGAAACGTTGCATCCCTTGCATTATTCTACAGATATTTTCACAGCAATTGTTCCGAGGAACTTGCTTCAATTGTGCCGCCTCTCCACATCTTTCCCCGTAGAACTAGGGCAGCTGAGAGCGCCCATGAATTTACACTTTCTCCTCCACAATGCAGAACTTCTGCTTATCAGAATTCATTTATCCCCAGAGCTACTACTCTTTGGAATTCACTTCCCTCGAATTGCTTTCCACAAACTTTCAATCTACAAATGTTTAAATCCAGTTGTTACAAACATTTTATGAATGGAGGATGCCTTTAGGCACATGGACCTTTTTGTTTTATCTGTGTTTTTCCTTCCTCCGTTCATTGTCTCTTAAAAAAAAAAAAAAAAAAAAAAAAAAAAAAAAAATTGTATATGTACCAGTGTCAAGTGGGACCAACTGACGTTACTGAACCCATCTGGGCCGCTGCTAACGTTACTGTTATGGGTAAGTTGTATATGTACTAGTGTCAAGTGGGACCAACTGACGTTACTGAACCCATCTGGGCAGCTGCTAACGTTACTGTTATGGGTAAGTTGTATATGTACCCGTGTCAAGTGGGACCAACTGACGTTACTGAACCCATCTATGCCGCTGCTAACGTTACTGTTATGGGTAAGTTGTATATGTACCAGTGTCAAGTGGGACCAACTGACGTTACTGAACCCATCTATGCCGCTGCTAACGTTACTGTTATGGGTAAGTTGTATATGTACCAGTGTCAAGTGGGACCAACTGACGTTACTGAACCCATCTGGAACCGCTGCTAACGTTACTGTTATAGGTAAGTTGTATATGTACCAGTGTCAAGTGGGACCAACTGACGTTACTGAACCCATCTGGGCCGCTGCTAACATTACTGTTATGGGTAAGTTGTATATGTACCAGTGTCAAGTGGGACCAACTGACGTTACTGAACCCATCTGGGCCGCCGCTAACGTTACTGTTATGGGTAAGTTGTATATGTACCAGTCTCAAGTGGGACCAACTGACGTTACTGAACCCATCTGGGCCGCCGCTAACGTTACTGTTATGGGTAAGTTGTATATGTACCAGTGTCAAGTGGGACCAAATGACGTTACTGAACCCATCTGGGCCACTGCTAACGTTAATGTAATGGGTAAGTTGTATATGTACCAGTGTCAAGTGGGACCAACTGACGTTACTGAACCCATCTATGCCGCTGCTAACGTTACTGTTATGGGTAAGTTGTATATGTACCAGTGTCAAGTTGGACCAACTGACGTTACTGAACTCATCTGGGCCGCCGCTAATGTTACTGTTATGGGTAAGTTGTATATGTACCAGTGTCAAGTGGGACCAAATGACGTTACTGAACCCATCTGGGCCGCTGCTAACGTTACTGTTATGGGTAAGTTGTATATGTACCAGTGTCAAGTGGGACCAACTGACGTTACTGAACCCATCTATGCCGCTGCGAACGTTACTGTTATTGGTAAGTTGTATATGTACCAGTGTCAAGTGGGACCAACTGACATTACTGAACCCATCTGGGCTGCTGCTAACGTTACTGTTATGGGTAAGTTGTATATGTACCAGTGTCAAGTGGGACCAACTGACGTACACTGAACCCATCTGGGCCGCTGCTAACGTTACTGTTATGGGTAAGTTGTATATGTACCAGTGTCAAGTGGGACCCACTGACGTTACTGAACCCATCTATGCCGCTGCGAACGTTACTGTTATGGGTAAGTTGTATATGTACCAGTGTCAAGTGGGACCAACTGACGTTACTGAACCCATCTGGGCCGCTGCTAACGTTACTGTTATGGGTAAGTTGTATATGTACCAGTGTCAAGTGGGACTAACTGACGTTACTGAACCCATCTATGCCGCTGCTAACGTTACTGTTATGGGTAAGTTGTATATGTACCAGTGTCAAGTGGGACCAACTGACGTTACTGAACCCATCTGGGCCACTACTAACGTTACTGTTATGGGTAAGTTGTATATGTACCAGTGTCAAGTGGGACCAAATGACGTTACTGAACCCATCTGGGCCGCTGCTAACATTACTGTTATGGGTAAGTTGTATATGTACCAGTGTCAAGTGGGACCAACTGACGTTACTGAACCCATCTGGGCCGCTACTAACGTTACTGTTATGGGTAAGTTGTATATGTACCAGTGTCAAGTGGGACCAAATGACGTTACTGAACCCATCTGGGCCGCTGCTATCGTTAATGTTATGGTAAGTCTTATATTGTTTATATAGAGGATCTTGGGTTAGCCATACGATCACATTATGTATCTGTGTCTTTTCCATTCCTTGGATGCTGTTTTGGAACTGTATCGAACGCAAAGTGTTTGATTGTGATTCGATAGCTACTTAGATTTGTTCATATGGTTTGCAATAAAGAAAATGATCGGGAGGTTGCAAAACGTTGGTGCATTCTAAAGTTATTTAATGAAGTCGATAGCTACATATAGTTTATCGTCATCTGTAATTAGACTGACAATGGTTGGCGATGGAGAGTATCAGTTTCAATGTGGACCTACTGACGTCACACAACCGATCTGGGCATCTGTTAACATCAGTGATATGGGTAAGTATACTGTATAAGGGTTCTGAGATAGGTATGAAATCAAGGGACTTTGAGTTCTCGAAACGGGGCTGTATGCCTGACGCTATTCTTGATTTACAGTTTGTTGGTTTGATAATCCAGAAGGATTGATAGCCTCTGAAGTCATAGTTTAACTAATTAACTAACTATGAAATTAGGTTGAAGTATTTTGTCCTATCTAATTGCTGGATAATGACGTGGAACAGTATATAACAAAATTGAAGCTATATCGTCAATCAAAAGCTTCTTAGATTGACGCGGTTTGCAATCTATGGGTTTTGAATGACGTCGAAATCCCCAGTGAGTTATCGTCAATGTTATTAAACTGATATTGGAGGATGATAGAAAATACCAGTGTCAAGTGGGTCCAATTGACATTACATAACCGATCTGGGCCGCTGCTAACGTTACTATTATGGGTAGCACCATTAATTTAAGTATAATTATCATATCTCCGTCAATCTCCGTCAATCTCCGCCCTTGTATGGAGTATTGTTCACATGTGTGGGGAGGTTCCTCTCACACCGCTCTCCTAGACAAAGTTGAAAGGAAGGCCTTTCGTATCATTAACTCCCGTCCACTCACCAACTCTCTGCAATCTCTCTCTCTCTGCCGCAATGTTGCATCTCTCTCGCTATTCTATCGCTACTATAATAATCAGTGTTCCTCAGAGCTATCCCAGTGCATACCACCTCCTTTACGTAGGGCACGTGGTACCCTTCTTGCAACTCAATCCCACCCCTACTCTGCAACTCTCCAACCCAAGAGTGAAACGTTACTCTCAAACTTTCTTCTACTCAACAGCTGAGCTCTGGAACTCTCTCCCAGAATCAGTCTTTCCCTCTTCCTATGACTTAAATTGCTTCAAACTCTGTGTGTCCAGGCATTTTGGCTCGAACGTCCCTTGATTTTGGCCCTGTCACTCTTTCAACTATGGGGGAGGCACTCGCTATAGGCAGTAATGCCTTTTGCCTCCCTCAATCACATAGAAAAAAAAAAATATGATTCGGTTAATGAAAACAGAGTGGGAACATAGAGATAAAACAATGAATGGCCAGAGATCTTGAGGGAGTAGTGTGATCTGAAAACTTACCATAAAGGGATGGAACAGTCTAAAATTTGACCGAAGAGAGTGGAAAAGTTTACGTGAGTATCCTGTAGGGCATATTTGGTTCACAATCAGTAGAACTCGAGTCCTTCCCGACCAGGACGAGGCAGGTAGACAGTTTCCTCACACCTGATGCCTCAGTTCATCTAGCAGTAAATAAGAAAACAGAATTCAGTGGAGATCATAACATTCCAAAATCATTCTTAGTGGTAGTAGTAAAATATAATGATGTAAAGATTCAATCTAAAAATATATGGTCACACCGGGCAGTAGCCGGGGACGCAGGGAGTATAAATGATTAGCAGATTTGAGTGGAAAGTGACACTTGTGTTATATATGAATAAAGGAGACAAAATACAGAGCCGGAAGTGACAGAAAGCCAAATTCAGGGTACGTTGGGGTCTGAGTGCCTGGCCACCGAAATTTGAAGCAGTTCAAATCATAGGCTGGAGGAAAGATAGATTGAAGGAGTGAATTCCAGAGTTTGCTTGTTGAGTAGAAAAGAAACTGGGAGAATCTATTTATTCTTGATATTGTTAATATTGACTCTTAAACCCTTACTCGCCATGCCCTCTCTCCACTCTCTGAATTTGGCCTCAGCACCTTGCATACTGTCAGCTATTAGGACTAAATCGTCTGCATAAAACAGTTCCAACGGGAGTCCGCCTCTAAAAACTCTAACACAGTGCCTCCAAGACCATAATAAAGAGGAGGGGGCTTAACACTGAATCCTGATGGACTCCAACACGGACTGCGAACTCATCACTCAGTACACCCTTCACCCTCACCGCACTTCGCGAATCCTCGTACATCTTCATTATCACACGCACCAGCCACTCTTCCACACCAAGTTTCCTCATAGCCCACTGCACAACATCTCTAGGCGCCCTATCAAAGGCCTTCTCCAGGTCTACAAACACAAAGTAAAGATCCCTGCCTTTTTAGTATGTAGTTCTCCTGTATCTGCCTGACTATGAAGATAGCATCGGTTGTACCCCGTCCTGGCATAAAACCAAACTGCATATCATCAATAGAGATGCTTTGCCTGATGAAACCCTCAAGGACTCTCTCACAGACCTTCATGACTTGGTTAAACGTTTTCAGGCCCCTATAATTTCCTCTATCTAGCGAATCCCATTTTCCTTTGTATATATTTACTATTACACTTTTGAGCCAATCCTCTGGGATTTTCTCATCTTTAATAATGGTATTTATCAACTCAGTGACTAAGTTTACACCAGTCTCCCCTGAGGCTTTTATCATCTCAGCGACAATGTCAGAGCAACCTGGAGCTTGTTCCAGTCTAGGGAGTGAGACATGCAAAGCACCCCAGCTCGAAGCAACTCCATCTCTGAAGCTGCTCCGCCTCTGCGCTTCACCGTCTCATTGCCCAGACTCGGACCCTCACTCTCAGAACGCCTCCTATTGAGCAATTAACTCACTAGGCATTGCCCTCCTGTAGCATATTTTTAACATGGGAATATTCGTACAGTGCAGTGTTATTGGTGTTAAAAACGATGGTGTTGAAAACTATTATAGGGTATCTAGCCAGTGCAACGCGGACTCTATCACTCACTGTATTATAATCTCTTTGTTGATGTTATTGAATAACATTATATAAATATGTAAGAATAAAATAATACAGATTGTATTGATAACGATAAATTCAACAAGCATATCACTCACTAATCTAATCACTCAGTTAACGATGATGACGACGATAAAAGCTACTCGGTAATTACAATAATAACACACTTCCCGGAGCTGGATTAATGACCATCATTACATCATTAGTTGTAATCCCAACCATTATAAAACATTCACTCAAAGCTGTCCGAAGATAGTTGCTGATACCAGTTCCCGGAAATATTATTTAACCCTATTTGGACCGAGGTAGTCTTTTGTAATTTCTCCTCTTTCACTCCATTAGTTTGGAGATTTTCAATTAAGACGTTTCCCCCATTAGTTTGGCGATAAATAGACGATTCACCCCTTGCAGGTGTCTACTTTTTCTGGGCGAGCGACAGCGAGCCTGTAGCATACAAAAAATCGGCCTTTGGCCGATAAATTTTTCTATCAAAAAATTTACACAACAAATTTGAATTGGTTCTGGGTGGCCATTTTATAGTTTGAAGGAAGTCTGGGAAGGCGATTTTGTTAGCCTAGAGGACAAACTAAAATACATTGCTCTAAAAGGGCAAATGCAACCATCATCTTTAATAATAAGTCAATATATCATAATAACCCACAATAGTCGGACCTGATAATGTTTAACTCCCCCCCCCCCTCCCTTCATCGATTATAGTTATTTTATTTTATTTGTATTTTATTTGTTTCAATTTGTATTGGTATCATTCAGCTCGGCCTTTAAATTAATTATTCAGGTGAAATGTGAAAAGTGTAAAAACGACAATTCAGAGCTCTGTTTTGTCAATATATGAATGTTGCAACTAGCATACTATTTATTGTCATAATTAAAATGATTGTGCGTTTTTCGTAAATTGCAAAAGCAATTACACACCTTAATAATTTTAGAAACAAAAATATTACTAATCTCAAGACGTGGAATTAGGCAGTGTTAAAGGGTGCAGTAAATACTATTCAAACGTGTTAATTAGCCAGCTAGCTCTTGCCTTTCAATTAGCGCCTCGGCTGTATGTGTTGGATCAGGATAATTAGCTCAATAAGCTTCGTGCAGGTAAGGTAGTTTCGATACCAGCAGAAGGTCACCACACACAGGGCTGCACGATTGGCTGAGGCTATGAAGAACAAAACACATAAGAATTATTAGGGTTGTGTAGAAAATTACCAAGAATTATTGAGTTGTGCAGAAAACACTGTAAGACTTATTGGGGTTGTACAGAAAATACCTCAAGAATTATTGGGGTTGTGCAGATATTACCGCAAAAAATATTGGGGTTGTACAGGAAATACCTCAAGAATTATTGGGGTTGTGTAGATATTACCGCAAAAATTATTGGGTTGTGCAGAAAATACCTCAAGAATGATTTGGGTTGTGCAGAAAATACTGTAAGAATTATTGGGTTGTGCACAAAATACCATAATAATTATTGGGGTTGTGCACAAAATACCATAATAATTATTGGGGTTGTGAAGGAAATATGGTAAGACTTATTTTGGTTGTGCAGAAAATACCTCAAGATTTTTTTATTTATTTTTTCAGGAAATACACAAGTAATTTTTTAGGTTATGCAGAAAATACCTTGAGATTTATTGGATTCTGCAGAAATTAACGTAAGAAGTGGCTCGAGGTTTAGTACTGTCGCGGTCAATAATACTTGAACGTCTCATATTGATACATTTTTCACCTTCTTTCATGTTCCCTACAATGCTGGTATTACAAACACTTATATTTGATGTAGCATTTAAGTTTTTAGTTTAAATACACACGCACATACACACAAACATTTACACAAAACTAACGGTCTGATACAACAAACCACACCACTTCAAACAATGAACTCGCCCATAAAGCACAGTCCCCCTCCCCCTCCCTTCACACAATAAGTTTACACACACCCACACACACACACACACATACATATATATATATATATATATATATATATATATATATGTTTTGCCGGGCTATAGTAATTACAGCTCGTGATATAGTCTTTAATAAAATCCAGATATGGACCGTAAATACACTCAACAGGAAGTCCCCGAACACGTTCTTAATATCACAATAAGTATTCAACTTGGTACTACAGCACTCAATGACAACACACAGGAGAGTTATACATACAAGTTTATTCAAAGGCATAACATATATCTTCATAGATAGGCTTGGTTTATATAGATAATTCGGGCTATTATATTACCTTAATAATTATGGAATTATAAGGTAATAGGCGAATGTATACTTATTGAATAGACCAAGACAAGATCCATATTAATTCAGTGTTGGTAATAAACAAACAGGAAATATGCAATTAAATAAACATGTGACCTATAGTATCAACCCTTAATAATAATAATGATGCGGGTCGAGTGCCTTACGTGAATGAAACCGCAATAAAGGTCAATATTAATATTCTCGATATACATGAGAATTAATGAATTGAGAGTAAAGACAAATACACAAGCAGTGAGCGAATGTACTAGGTGGGGCACGCGCGCTTGAGCTAGGTAGGGCTCCTCAGGTAAACACGACCTTTAATCAGCTAGCGTGTCAGGTCAATAACTTTACTGCACGGTTGGCAAATACAATTCTGGTTTGTGTAAATATGAACTTATTCTCAGAGATATTACAATAAAACTGGGAATAAGGGATTGCTTATATATTTTCACAATATACTATGTATGTAACTCAAATTAAGTAATTTATGAGTTGAACTGTATATTCACTTCAATCGAACGTATGCAATAATTACGAACTCGGTCGAGGAATTCAGATTTAAAGTTATTAATATAGTTATAACTGAATTAAGGAAAAATAAATATTAACGGGATATAAAGACAAAGTCTAATCAATCAAAGGCGATAAATTAGTAGATGTCCTGGCAACGCTTGTAATGGCAACAGCGTAAGGAATAAATTAACAAGATATTAATTATGTTAATAGTGACGCACAAGACGAAGTTGTACTACGAAAATACTCAGAAGGGTATTAACAAGATGTCTGAACAGGTTAACAGAGTCTTATGAAGAATTCACCTTAACAAGTGGTGCATTCGAGAGGATGGAAAATTTAGATAAAAGACTCTATGTAATGCTAGAATTCCTAGATCACAAGAATCAAAATTATCTACATCAATACTCGCATGAACGATAATACTAGTTCATACAATAATCACAACAATGCTTGAGTGATCATATGAGAAATTGGGGGACTTGGAAAGTATATAACTGGAAGAATGATAAGTTTTACACTGGAATAAAATAAATATGAAATTGGGCGTAGGTTCTAGGTAATTAGTTATGAATTAAGAAGGTGAATCAAGACACGAAATACACGTCGACCTCAACTTACAACACACATAACAGAATACATATATTAGGAAAATCTGTGAGTACGTGGCGTAATAAATTAATGAGCACAAGTATATAACGTATGCGTATGACGTTCTAGAGGGTATTTAAACTGGAGTAATATAGGATCTTGACCATAGGTCTTAGACAAGAATTACTATTAATTTCAGAAGGATTAACAGGTACACAATTACAAGATCTTGGGCACAGATCTGTTTTATAATCACACGCTTACACAATTCACATATTGTAACCTATACCTCAACAACAATAATCAAAACTTCAAGATATACAGAGACACTTAGGGTAAGTTTGGAGGGCAGTGAGAGCACAGGGCTGGTCGACGTAGAGCTTAGGTTCTAGGGCAGCACCTCAGGAAAGTAGGGTGTCACTCGAGCAGTACTTCAGGTTCCCGACGTCAGAGGGCACCACAGGTCAAGCACTTTCACTCACAGGGGGCAGGGCTGGGGCAAGCTTTAGTTGTGGTTAGCTGTCTTGTCCTTTTCAGGCTAAGTACAGTACCGCAGTGTAGGTTTACATACTTTCCTCCTAAGTCTTTGAAGCAATATCTGACTTAATTCTTGACTCTCGTTTATACAGTCTCGTGGCAATAGGGGTTTTGTGAATTCGTTGTGATGGAATTGTGAGGTTAAATACTAGTAGTAGACATGGCTGGGTAATATATATAGGTGTACTTATATACTAGGTAACATATTTATATCATACAAAGCATTTATTTATCCTATTCTGGGAGAAATCTTACTTATTAGGATTACATCCTCCTCCAGACTCTTAGACATACTGATGTATTGCTGGCCTATTAGTGCTTCTTGTCTGGAGGTTATTGGATCTACAGGACCGGTATAACTGGTCCTCCTGCTCAGGTCCATTTATATCTGTAAGCTTCTGGTTGCTGGTGTTCAACTTGCATAAACATTGCTTCATCATATTGTAGATCTGGGGATGGAAGGAATGCTGTCTTGTCATTGGCTGGTGTCGTTTGAAGGCAGGGCTGTGATTGGCTGGTGCAGTTTCCCATGCTCATAACTACTGTTTGGCGTGATAGAAAATGAGGGGCTCTGGGTGATAGGGGTGGCTCCTGCATTTTCTTACTTCTTCGCTGTTTCCTGGTTATGGGTTTGGCTGGTGGACTGGTAATTTTGCAACTGGTTGTTGCATTTGGTGGTAGCAACCCCGTCATTTCAATATATATATATACATATATATATATATATATATATATATATATATATATATATATATATATATATATATATTCTGTAAGGGGAAGGAGAATCTTATCAGCTCAACTCTAAGTTACATTCTTCATTCACGTACCATTCCCCATATCATATTATCTTTCTTAGTTGTTATGTAAGACTATTATGAGTAGTCAAATGTATTCATAGGGTTTACTCCACGTAGGAGTATTAGGACGTTTAGAGTTACGATCCAATATGGTTTACTTGTTGACTCTATATAATGAAGACTGAGGGTGTCGATGTCCTTAAGAGATGTAGATATTATGTTAGTTAAAGGTTGATTGAAGATATGTTGATCTCTCTGCTTGTAGTTTGATAGATGATTATAGATAATAGGTATTATAGCCGCCGCCACCCCACTTATACTCTATACATATGTTATATAGGTAAAGGGGGAAAATAAAGATCTCTGGTCCAAAACCACTTTGATATATTTAAGTAACAAACTGAAAGATATACAGAAGTACTAAATAAAGTAAGTTAGAGAGAAAACCCTATGTATGAGGGAGTCTCTCGGGGATATGTTATCGTCCCCAACGTTGGTATCTATCTGTCTGTTCACATCCCCAACTTCTCTCTCCACACCTTTCTAGAGGTGAAGGAAATTTCCCTCACACCTTCCGGTCATGCGATGAGGGCATGAGAGAGACATACAAGTGCAATGATTGCTAAACTGGCCTGGGAACAGAATCTGACTCATGACAATCTGACCAGGGAGTTACAAGGGATAACTTCGAGATTGTACAGGCCCCCACATTAGTATTGTTCCCTGTAAGTAATTTCACCTTAAAATTATATGAAAGGAGTAATAATGATTGCGTAGGAACAGTACAATCGTGAGATGTAATACGCCTCCACCAAATCCTTGCGTACCCTACCCACCGTACCCACCGCAAGGCAAGCACTTAAAATTATATGAGAATAGAACAATTTACAGTTAAAGTGATTAAGGTTTGAATCAACTAATTCTATCCCTCTCTCGCTACCTCTTGCCACCTTTGGTCATCTCGCCGCACCTCTACAACACAAGTCCATCATTGGTCACACGAACAGTGCCTGGGTGACTACAGATGCAAAGGTATGCTTAATAGCCTGGAAAACAGTACTGACGAGGCAGAGGCGGACGGAAGTTCAAGAAGTTTAAACAAAAATTAAATTGAAGAAAAACATTGAAAATGGAATTGGAAAATTAATGTTCTAAGTATTTTGTTAACAAAAAAAGAAAAGTTATAGTAAAATTATATAGAACGGAATACAAATTGAACAAAGCAAACATCATTGCTAAGACAATGAACAATAAGAATTGCAAAAAGAGAAGTACTCAAGTATTATCTTCAAACAAAATCCCAATAAGAAACCCAAAAAGAATCTAAACCCAATATGCAATGAAGTTTGATGTAATACAATTAACAAAGTAAAGTAATATTGATATAAAACAAGGTAAAAAAACTAAAATAGTATTTAATTATAAATTAGTTATGCTACTACTACGGGGGATAATTCGACAGTCATTTAGAAGTTCGTATATTTTATTTAACAGACTTCCTAACTACTCTAATAATACGTTCTTGGCTCGGGCCGAGATGAGTTCAAGACGCAGATTGAATATTACGACGATTCATGCTAGGTTGTACTTTGGACCCCTAAAGTTCCCAACCTGAATAGCGGGGATTCAGTTAGGTACCCTAACTGAATCCCCGCTATTCAGGTATTGATTCAAGTCGGCTTCGATCCTACGACCCGTTATTAGTGATTAATCCAAAATAAATAAATCAAAACCCTGCTTTGTCTTTTATTGAGACCAGGGCCCAATGAACCATTGGCTCTTTGCCTAACTAAAAACAAAAGTGTTATTCTTTCCTCTACTCTTTAGGTTTTCCCATGTTTACTGAGCCTTCTGTATCCTTTCTCAATACCAAGGCTATAACATATATAATCTATCTCCTCAATACATAGAATCTATTTACTCCTTTGACACAACCGTCGTTACTACACAAGTACCTCCCCAATGACATAAAATCATACAGATTACCGAATAAGATTACAAGGTCTCTCTCGCATATAATATGGGTTCCGCCACGCAGTTACCTCACAATTTAGGTTCACAATCTTTGCTTCAATAACACTATTGGTTTCCGTCACCTCAGTTACTTACATTATAGGTTTACAACATTTATCTCAATGACACTATTGGGTTCCGTCACCCAGTTACTTCACAATATAGGCTTACAATATTTATCTCAATGACACTATTGGGTTCCGTCACCCAGTTACTTCACCATATGGGTTTACAATCTTGATCTCAATTACCTCTTCTGAATTTACCCTCAAGTAACCCTGTTACCAAACGCTAGGTTACCTTTCACCTTATTCAATATTATTATCGTACTAACAAAAGATGAACCGTGCTTCAGACACATACACGGAATAACTCTTTTAGACTTAATAATAACGAAACTCACATTGGACTAGTGTCCTTCTTCACAGTTTCCTTTTTACACAACTTAATAAATGATTCATATGGACTAGTGTCCATCCCTAGCTATAGCTAATCTATTAAGCAACTAAACAACTGTTTCCCGCTTTAACTTACTGGTAGCCTCATTTATTAACAAAAGTATTCTTTCCCTCCCCTCTTTACTTTTACTCTTTTAATCTTTAATCTCTCCTATCAGATCCTATATAATAACTCTTCGGCTGGTGCCGCTGCTAACAAAAATAACTAATTAATAAACACATCATCATCATTATATATTCAGGTAAGTCTAAATTCTTTTTCCTTTAGTCTTGTCCTAGAAGGACACATTAATTTATATAAGTGATGGCCACCGGGTCAGTTCTGCAGCCTGTCTCTTTCTTTATATCAACTGGAAATCTTTGCTCTCCCACTACTATCTGTCGTCCTCTTGAATCGCTTGGCTGTAGTGGTATGCAAGCCTGCGATGCGACGACAGGCGGCCAGATACTGAGGGTGTATCTGCCTTAGTAGGGAAGAGCTGCTGATAGGCCTGAGGTGGGCCTGCTGGAACAAAAGGCGAGGGCTGGGAGGCTGGAGCCGAATTCCTGTGAGTGCCCAAGTGCGAGAGAGCAAGTAGGTTGCGAGATCTGTACCCAGTGCCGACTGGCCGGCGAATGACTTTGCAATGCGCCCCCCCCCCTCCCTTTATAGTCCTGGCCCCCGCTCTCCTGCGCTGCCATTGGCTGAGAGACTCGCATGGCATCCCGCTCGCACTGACTTCTTGCTTCCTTCATCTTCTCTCTCTCCTCTTCATAGTAAGTTCCAGGAAGTTGATTATAAACCTCTTTTGGTGGCTTACGGGAGTACAGGGCTGGCACCGAGGTATTACTTGGGGGATAATCAGAAGGAGCTCTTCGGGCAGAGAAATAGAGTGACTTTTGAGGTGGAATAAGAAGTCCAGCTTCGCGCTCCGATAATGGAGGCCGCTGATTGGCTGGAGGGCAGGGCGTGGCATGTTGCAGCCGTAAGCTGTCAGAATCAACTGGCCGTGCAGGCCAGTAAAATGGGGCGCAGTGATTGGCGGAGGGCGTTTCTACTTTACTACAGGTATTATCTTCAAACAAAATCCCAATAAGAAAACCAAAAAGAATAAAAACCCAATATGCAATGAAGTTTGGAGTAATACAATTAACAAAGCAAAGTAATATTGATATAAAACAAGGTAAACAAACTAAAATATACAGCTGCAAAAAAAAAAATCCTAGGGAAAAAAAAATCACACATACACAATTGTAGTGAAATGAAATAAAATAAAATTCCTACCCATAGGAAAAACACCAACTAGTAATAAACTCAATTCCTACCCATAGGAAAAACACCAACTAGTAATAAACACAATTCCTACCCATAGGAAAAACACCAACTAGTAATAAACACAATTCCTACCCATAGGAAAAACACCAACTAGTAATAAACACAATTCCTACCCATAGGAAAAACACCAACTAGTAATAAACACAATTCCACAATCCCGTGGCGTGTATCATAATACCATCCAAGTTTATAATACAAAAAAAAATATACAACCGAATTTTTTTTTTTAGTTAAAACCTAATGCTAAATGAAAGGAATAAAACATCCTATCTATAGGAACATGCTATATATCAATATGAAACAGAATCCAAATCCCCTTGGTGTGCAATATAATCCCTTCCTATTCTGAAAAAAAAAAATGCAAATAAAATCACACAGATAAAATTCGAATAAAATTAAGAAACAAATGTTTTCGCAGGGGAGTGCACCCGATGACTGGAAGACTGGCATAATAGTCCCCCTATATAAGGGCAAAGGGGAAAGAGGAGTGTGTGGTAACCACCGAGGAATATGTCTTCTAAGCGTAGTAGGGAAGGTATACAGTAGGGTAGTGATTGAGAGAGTGAGAGTGAGAACGGAGAAATGGATAGGCGACGAGCAGGGAGGTTTTAGGAAGGGAAGAGGATGTGTAGATCAGATTTTTACCCTGAATTGTGTTGTGGAGAAGTATCTGGAGAAGAAACAAAAGGTGTATGTTGCCTTTATGGACTTGGAGAAGGCCTATGACAGAGTGGATAGAGAAGGTTTGTGGAAAGTACTTAGAATATACGGAGTAGAGGGCAAGTTGCTGAAAGCAGTGAAGAGCATGTATGAGGGTGCAAAGGCGGCAGTACGTGTGGAGAGTGAGCAGAGCGAGTTCTTTGACCTGAATGTTGGTTTGAAACAGGGGTGTGTGATGTCCCCGTGGTTGTTTACTGTATATATGGATGGAGTTATGAAAGAAATACTATCAAGAGCAGTGGATGTTGGTGTATCGCTGAAAAGGGAGGGAATTGAGTGGAAGCTACCTATACTGCTGTTTGCGGATGATACAGTTCTGATGAGTGATAATGAATGGGAGTTGCAGGGTCTGGTAAATGAGTTTGGAACTGTGTGCGAAAAACGGAATTTGAAGGTAAATACGGGGAAGAGCAAGGTTATGGTCTTCGAAAGGGGTGAAGTCACAGAGTGTGAGGTGAAGCTGAACGGTCAGGCTATGGAGATCGTCAACTCTTTTAAGTATCTGGGCAGTGTGTTGAGTAAAGATGGGACTATGGATGAAGAGGTGCGGGAGAGGGTACAACAGGGGAAGAGGGTTGAAGGAACGCTAAAAGCAGTAACAAGAAATAGGGTGGTCAGTATGGAAGTGAAGAAGTCCTTGCATGACAGTGTGGTAATCCCGACACTGACTTACGGAAGCGAAGCATGGACGTTGGTTGAGAGACTCAGACCAAGAGTGAGAGCAGTGGAAATGAATTACTTAAGGAGTGCGTGCGGAGTTACATGGAGGGATAGACAGACTAATGAGGAAGTAAGAAGGAGGTGTGGTGTGGAGGTAGATGTGCTGGAAAGTGTGAAAAGGAACAACTTGAGATGGTTCGGCCATATGGAACGTATGGAAAGCGAGAGAATGACTAAGAGGGTGTACGAGAGCGAGGTGGAGGGACAGAGGGGGAGAGGTAGACCGAATATGAGGTGGAAGGATGGAGTGAGGAACTACATGAACGAAGGCGGTGCTGGTTGGGGGGAGGGGCGTCGACTGACTGGGGACAGAGGTGCATGGGGGCGGTTCGTTCGTGGCCACCCCTTCGGGGATCACGGCGTCGGGCAATAGATAGATAGATAGATGTTTTCATCCAGGAGCTACCCGTTTTCCAAAATAGTGCATTTCCTATGGCCAAATCCTAAAATATAAAATATAATCACACACTCGTCGAAGCAAAACCCCAGTTTCAACTTAGTGTACAATTAATTCCAAAATAAGTACATTAAACAAAACCCAAAAATAAAAACGCTTGGAAGTCAATACAAGTACCGTACATACAGACATTAATAAACTAACTCCTGCATTTTATTTTATCATAGAATCATAAAATTCCACACCAAATATAAATGGTAAACAAACACCCATTTCCAAAGGTAGTCTCAATAGGATATATAATATTTCCTCTCTCCTCTATTGCCGATCTTTCAATTAAGACCACTAAAATATAAATTATCTAGATACCCGGGAAATTTATTTCAGTTTCCAAACATACTCCAAAATTGTTTTCCAAAAATTATCTCTTTTCAATTAAATAACCCAAACAGTAGAAAATCAAATATCTATATTAGTCAAACTAGCCAATGATTCAGGCAAAACAAAATAAATAATCGACTGTTATAATCTCTCTGGGCAAAGACAAAAATTAGTAATCTCAAGAATGAAATTTTCCCGTATTCTAAATAGAACACTGAGAATACTCCACGGTAATTAAACGTATGCTCTCAACTCGAGAAAATCGGGCAAGTTAGAATAAAGAGAACACTTGAACACTTGAACAATTGAACAGTAAGCTACTCGTAAAAACAATGGAAAACACATGACTAACAATATCCTGTGATCTAAATAAAATTAACTCGAAATTAAACGCTAGGGGAAAAAAACTTTCAGCTTAGGAAAAATCCTCATGAACAAAAATGTTGCCACACTATTAGCGAACGAAAATTACTGATTTATATATAGCCCGTAGCAATATTAAAAGGCAAACACGAAAACACAAAGAATGGGCAACAACCAAAAATTCACGGAATATTATCTGAAGTTCCCCAAAAGTTTGTGTGATCAACCGAACGATAAAAAGTTATAATTTGAACGATTCCAAAAAGAATACTCCAAGAAAATATCAATCAATCAAACTTCCAAAAATTCAATTCAAAAGAAACTCGAAAACAAAATCTTGAACGAGTGTATCTCGGTAGAGTCCACAAATTTGGACAGAATGTTAATTAAAACCCGAAAATTAATCTTTACAAAATTCGCACTCAAATGAAAGCAAAATAGTATCGACCATCGTGTTAACAGAAGAAACATTATAGGCCTACTAGCGAGCGAAAGAACAAAATTAAGATGGAAATGATAAACTCGTTAGAAATCCACAATCGATGTTAAGAAAAAAAATAATCACACTGTACGTACAATAAAGATGTTCAAATGACGCACTTATAAGAAAAACAAGAAAACAAAAATGCTCAATTACCTTGGCTGCCACGAGCGAGTCGAAATCGAAACGACATAGGGCCTAAGCCACTCGAGCACTTATAAAAAAAAGATAAAAAAAGTGTTTAATTGATGAATATTAGAATCACTTTAAAACTTCAGATGTTTTCAAATGAATTTAACTCAACCGCCTAGATCAAAGTGCGGGTTCAAGAAACTTAAACAAAAAAATGAATATTACTGACTTGGGAAATTAACACCTATAAAGACTTATTGTATGAGACATAATTAACACCTATAAAGACTTATTGTATGAGACATAATTTACACCTATAAAGACTTATTGTATGAGACATAATTAGCAAATTGAACTTCTCTCGCTAGACATGCGGGAATTAAATAACCGTGAAACAAATTATATAGATGTTTGATATTCACTTTAAAAGCACTTTGATGAGCCTTCACAGCTAGGAGGAGTGAGCTGGTATTAAGGCTGGTCAGGGTTGAACAACAAGCTGAGTGTTGAGAAGTCAGCGGTCAGCCCACTGTCAGCTCAGCTGATGTTTGTAGCCTCTCTCTCTCTCTCTCTGAAATCGTCTGCCGGCAGCCAACTCCTATTCGTGGGATGCCCACACAGGAATCGCCATAGATGAACTGGAAGACTGGTTGAATCTCGAAGTGTAGAAATGGTTTTAACTTTACCAATTTTTGGTTTGTTGTTGAAAACTAACAGAGATAATTTGAACGGGAACTCAGGAAACAATAAATGTAGAGCTGCTAGATGATTGGTATTGTAGACCGGATAAAACTGGATCAAACTGTAGATACTGATAGAATGGTAGACCGGAACTGGAACACCGGAAATTGGTAGAATGGTTGAGTGTATAAGCTTGATAATTCTATAATTCTTCGAAGGAACGTGGTGTAAACCACCTCAAATAATAAAATATTAATGAGGACCACCGCTGCCACCATGTTATGTAAGATTATTATGAGTAGTCAAATGTATTCATAGGGTTAACTCCAGGTAGGAGTATTAGGACGTTTAGAGTTACGATCCAATATGGTTTAGTTGTTGACTCTATATTAGGAAGACTGAGGGTGTCGATGTCCTTAAGAGATGTAGATATTATGTTAGTTAAAGGTTGATTGAAGATATGTTGATCTCTCTGCTTGTAGTTTGATAGATGATTATAGATAATAGGTATTATAGCCGCCGCCACCCCACTTATACTCTATACATATGTTATATAGGTAAAGGGGGAAAATAAAGATCTCTGGTCCAAAACCACTTTGATATATTTAAGTAACAAACTGAAAGATATACAGAAGTACTAAATAAAGTAAGTTAGAGAGAAAACCCTATGTATGAGGGAGTCTCTCGGGGATATGTTATCGTCCCCAACGTTGGTATCTATCTGTCTGTTCACATCCCCAACTTCTCTCTCCACACCTTTCTAGAGGTGAAGGAAATTTCCCTCACACCTTCCGGTCATGCGATGAGGGCATGAGAGAGACATACAAGTGCAATGATTGCTAAACTGGCCTGGGAACAGAATCTGACTCATGACAATCTGACCAGGGAGTTAAAATGGATAACCTCGAGATTGTACAGGCCCCCACAATAGTATTGTTCCCTGTAAGTAATTTCACATTAAAATTATATGAAAGGAGTAATAATGATTGCGTAGTAACATAATACAATCATGAGATGTAATAACTTGAATATCTTCAATTATTTGTGTAAAGGCATTTGTGCAGTACTCAAATGTATCTTGAATTTGGCTGATTTTGTTCTGATCAATAGAAAAATAACTCGCCATCCCCCATTTTGTGTTTGTTCTTATATTTCTTATGTAGTGAAGATACTTTTAAGTAAATTATTCAGTGGGCCTATTCCACGACAGCTTTTAGATACAGTCACCTTCTAGCACACCACCTGGTGGTTTCTCTGGACGACACTCTAGACTGCAACCCTTCCCATCCCATGTAACTCTCAACCTGATTGAACGACTTCCAGTAGCCTTAAGACATATTAGAGTTTATGTTCATTGTACTTCCTTATCCCATCTCAAAGTTTTTATGTACAACAAAATAAGAACTCCCCACTAAACCATACAATCTTTCTCTGTACAGTGGCTCCATCCAGCATTAGCCTGGTTGGTGTGGGTGATGGTGGTCGGCTGAAGGTGGTAGCTGGATCACCCCTGGAGCTGGAGTGTATAGTGAGGGACGCCAGACCACCACCCACCGTAGCCTGGTATAGAGACGCTATCACCCTACATCATGGTTAGTTCATTATGTTTATATTTGTGCTGAAGGTGGTGGCTGGATCACCCCTAGAGCTGGAGTGTATAGTGAGGGACGCCAGACCACCACCCACCGTAGCCTGGTATAGAGACGCTATCACCCTACATCATGGTTAGTTCATTATGTTTATATTTGTGCTGAAGGTGGTGGCTGGATCACCCCTGGAGCTGGAGTGTATAGTGAAGGACGTCAGACCACCACCCACCGTAGCCTGGTATAGAGACGCTATCACCCTAAATCATGGTTGGTTCATTATGTTTATACTTGAGCTGAAGGTGGTGGCTGGATCACCCCTGGAGCTGGAGTGTATAGTGAGGGACACCAGACCACCACCCACCGTAGCCTGGTTTAGAGACGCTATCACCCTAAATCATGGTTGGTTCATTATGTTTATATTTGAGCTGAAGGTGGTGGCTGGATCACCCCTGGAGCTGGAGTGTATAGTGAGGGACACCAGACCACCACCCACCGTAGCCTGGTATAGAGACGCTATCACCTTACAACATGGTTAGTTGATTGTGTTTACAATATTTGTAGTAGGGCAGAGCGTAACTATACACATCCTCCGACTCTAATCCTTCCGTGTGAGTTCCCAGGCTACGATTTGGTTAATCCCAATCAGTTCTTGACAAAGAAACTATGTTGTATTCCCCGAGGTTTCCTCCATTCGGGTTGTCAGCCATTAACACAACAGCATCATTAGAGTCAAATTCAGGAAGGCATGCCAAGTACCCATTTAGCCAAACCCGGCTCATACAAGATATGCACCCAATATGTCTCAAATTAGTTTCAAAGAGTAGATGTTGGTTGGATGAGTTTTCATACCAATGGTCATTCATGAACCTGTAAATACCCTTGGTACCAAAACAGTTGATGTGTCTCTCCAAATCACAGTTGAGTATCCATTTCTCACAACCACATGATAAGACATAGACCACTAATGTTATAAGATCCGGACTTTGGTCCTTTTACTTAATTATCAACGTCACCAAATACTCTTGTTAAGAGAGTCGACAGTCCCAAATCCTAGGTCAAGGTGAATAACAACATTGTGGCAGGGTTACCAAATCAAAACACAAAGTACCACTAGATTCATTCTGAAAAGTCTCTAGAAGGCCGCTTGATAGTAAATAGTACAGAAAGTTGTTAGAATAATGCCATAATCTATAGAATATCATTCACAATGGCTCAAATCTTCAGAATTCCGCTAGAAGTTGTGTCACCTGATGTAAGTATTTGCTGCTAGATTGAAGTAAATAACTCTAGATCTAGCGGAAAGGTTGTTAAATTTGTATCACTGCATTGTTGTCTGACCCGCCATTGTTATGGGTAAATGGGTTTACGCCAAAATAAAGTTGGTGTCACACAAGTGTTTTTTTCCAGCAATTTGTATGAACAATTCTTTTTCTCATATTATTGCACATTGGAATCAGAAAGTATACTGAAGGTAGATTATGCTAGGTGGCAGATTTCTTGTGTCATTAGTTTATTCAAGTACATTGGGGTTTGTAATGGATGATTAATGTTAAGAATGGGGTGCTCCTAAATAATTTAAATGTTAAAGATGCCAGACTACAATAACCTGTTAAAATTGACGGCAAAAGAGCTTGTGTGACACTAGCTTAAGTAAATGTTTCCAAGACCTCTGTGTTTTGACACATGCATCTACAGACTGCTCTGCTTCATCCAACAAGCCACCAAATGCTTGTACTTTTTAGTCCAAGTCAACTTTAGATTCAGGGTCTCTAACTCCTTATAATCTATATAGCTATTGCCGGATGCCGTGCTCCCCGAAGGTGTGGCCACGAACGAAACGCCCCCAGTCAGTCGACGACCCTTTTCCCATCCAGGACCGCTTTCGCTCATATATGTCTTAACTCCATCCTTCCACTTCTCACTTGGTCTACCTCTCTCTCTCTGTCATTCCACATCACTCTTGTACACTCTCTTAGTCATTCTCTCGCTTCCCATAGGTTCCACATGGCAGAACCATCTCAAGGTGTTCCTTTTCACACTTGCCAGCATATCTACATCCACACCACACCGTTCTTGTACTTCCTTATCTTCCTTATTCGTCTGTTTATCCCTCCATGTAGATCTACATGCACATCTCAAATAACTCATTTCCACTCCTCTCACTCTTGGTTTGAGTCTCTCCACTGACGTCCATGCTTCGCTCCCATAAGTCAATGTCGGGATTACCACGCTGAGAAGCCAGGACTTATTTACTTCCATGATTAATGAATATATGTGATCCTCTCGGGATTCAAACTTGGGTCACGACATGTAGAGCTTAAGCACACTAACCATTACACCACCAAGTGTGAAAAGGATCAAAGGATCTTTTCACAATCTTCAAAGTCGAAGTCAGTGTTCATGACATTGCCGACCGTTGCTCCTTATTGACTACGACTGACTGTCCAGCCCAGTAACCAATCCATATACAGTAAGTGTTGAAAAGTGACGGCCCCAGCACTTACTCCTGTATCATTCCGCAGTTCTCAGGGATGCAGAGGGAGGCATGCCCACCACAGTTAAGGGTATGTTTTCACTTAAGGGGCGTTTTGTTTCTGGACCCCCTTCTCGCTCATGTTCAACCCCTTTAGTTTTGAGATTTGAAGATTTTGACCCCATTAGTTTGACGATTTTAAGACTTTTGACCCATTACCTTGTCGATGTGAAGATATTTCATGCCTCTTAGGTGTCGCTGTTTTTGCTTTAGAAATGTGAATGCTAATCCGTGTAGTTCTGTAAACAACACTCATTCCCACAGTGTTCATTTGGCATCAAGCACTGCGAAGGGAAAGAATCGTTTACAAATGCAAGCGCAAACCAATAATTCCGTAGTTCGGGTTATTCAATCATCTAAATTTTTTAAAGAATCATTTAAAAATGCAAGCGTAAACCTATAATTCCGCAGTTCGGTTTATTCAATCTTCACTATTGTTTGTATGTATTATTATTATTATTATTTTTGTTTCTGGAGTGGGGTTGCCAGTATGTGAGTATCGTAAGGATCAACGAACAACTGTGTATGGTTATTTGGGAAGGCCTCATTTCGTGAGGCGGGAGGATCTTTGGATGTTGACCAAAAGACAATTTATTTTACTCTATACCAAATGAAAGTTCTCACGAAGTGTCCTCTATATCCATCCTAGTTAGGGCTACAAAGGTCATTCCATCAATTAAAAGGTTGAGCTATGAACTACTGTTGAAAGCCTCTGGTACTTTATTTTATATATATATATATATATATATATATTTATATATATACAGTATATATGTATATATATATATATATATATATATATATATATATATATATATATATATATATTTTTTTTTTTTTTTTTTTAGGCACATTGAATGATCAAAGTTTTCAAAATACTTAATGGGCTTGACAGTTTGTATTAAAATAAAATACTTACCCTTAACACTTTCTCTGTGGGCATATTTCCGGCATATTAGGGCTCATTTAAGCACTCCTGATTGATTAGACAAGTGTCTGAATGAAATTAAATGTATTCAGCATAAAACTAGAAGAAAATAGCTTTAAAATTGCACCAAAACATGCTTCGTAGCACGCAGGGTTTGCCCTCAGCGCTACCATAGACATGCGCTAAAATGAGCAATTCTCGCTAATGTCTATCTACATTTGCCTTTGGCAGCACTGTATATCGCGCGAGACTCTGACTCAGAGTCTTCAGTGCCACGGCCGCATGGCTGGGAGACAGACGTATGGCCTGTCGCGCTCCTGCTCCTTTGCACTCTATTTTACAGGCTTTTAGAGGTTTGAAAAACCTTTAAATTGCTATAATTTGCCATGGCATTCGGGAATGGCTCCCGCAGGGAGAAGATTAAATTGAATTTATGGGCAATAAAAGCTAAACGTTTTGCCAGAAACAAGGTTTCTTCAGGAGATGTATCGTATATAGTTCTTCAGTAGAGCATTGCAAGAAGAGAGTAAATAGCATTTTGCACTCTCTATAATTAGACTTGTGTACTGCCCAATTTCTTAATAGCCACCAAGGGTAACTCTCCGGAATGGACTACGTGGTTTAACTACTACTTGTAACTATTGCAATTTTTTGGTTAAATATATACAAACAGATGGCGACGGTCACATGATCTCTGCAAACTTTATTTCGTGGATATAATTATACAAGATTTTTCGCATCCGGTTGAACCGGTTAAATTATAATTGTTGTGACCGTGGTATAGGGACTAATCCAAGACATTAACATGACACACAAAGAGTTATAATGACACATAATGGAGGGAGAGCAGTACTTTTAATCACCTGTACATGTTGAGGGAACTGGCAAGGGGTGGCGAGAGACGGGTTACTGTCAGTTACTACTTTCATAGTTTCTGTTTCTGTGGTGCGATGCATAAGGTGTTGATTTTCGGTGTGAGCATCCTGGATTCGAATCCACGGACTGCCACATGTGTTTGTAAAATTTCATTAATCGATTTTAGGAGTATGGTTGGTTGTTGAAAGGAACATAATAATGCGAGTAGTTTATTTTTACTGCATTGAGATTGGTCCGTTATGTTCACTATTGCGAAGCTGAGAACCTAGATTAACCAACTTCACTTCACTACACTAAACATGCACACCACACTTCATTCCTCCACACCAAAATTAAAAAAACATAAAAATGATGAATTTTAGCCCAGCCTCGGAGTCCCCAGGGGGGGGACCATAAATGCCCCCTCACCCGACCAACCATCCCCTGACGACCCCACACAATTACCTGGACCTCGGCCTGTTACTCTTTCTATTAATTTCTGCAACATTCGCGGACTTTCCTCTAACTTTCACTCTGTTGAGCACCATCTCTCCTCCTACAAACCTGATCTTCTCTTCCTCACCGAAACCCAGGTGTCTGTAGCAACATCCAGCAACCCCTTCTCTGTATCCTCCTACTTTCTCTATCCTAGTTTCAAAGCCAATGGCGGATGTTGTGCATATGTGCACAACAAACTCACTTGCTCTCGTGTTCCCGATTTCGACTCCTCTGAATTCTCAACTTTATGGCTCAAACTTTCCTGTCATTCTCTTACTAAATATTTCTGTGCTGTCTATCTTTCCCCTAACTCTACCAACTTTCCCAAATTCTTTGACTATCTAAACTCTACAGTGGAACACATTCTATCCATTTCTCCTTTCTCAGAAATCTCCATCTTAGGAGATTTCAACGTTCACCACCGCCAATGGCTCTCCTCTCACACTACTGATCCACCTGGTGAACAAGCCTACGTCTTTTCTATCCTAATTGACCTAGAGCAGTTAGTTCAGCAACCCCCCCGTATCCCGGATCGCATCGGAGATCGGCCCAACATTCTTGACCTGTTTCTAACTTCTAACCCTTCTTCTTATACTGTCGATCTTTTCTCTCCTTTGGGCTCCTCCGACCATAAACTTATCTCTGTCACCTGTCCTATCTCTCCAGTACAGCCACCCGATCCTCCTAGCCGGCGGCGCTTGTGGCACTTTGGCGCTGCCGACTGGGAGGCTCTTCGGCAGTACTTCTTTGATTTCCCATGGAATGATTTCTGCTTCCATGGCCGAGGACCCTCGGAGAGTGCTGAACGCATTACCGAGGTAATCCTATCGGGCATGGAAGCATACATTCCATTCTCTTTCTCTCAGACTAATGCTAAAAAATCTTGGTTTACTCACGCCTGTTCTACTGCTGTCCGCAATAAGGAGGAAGCATTCAAACGGTACCGACGCCTTAAAACTCAAGACTCTCATTCTTCATATGTTTCTGCGCGGAATCAAGCCAAATCTGTTCTTCGACTTGCCAAACACTCTTTCATCAATAATAAATGCACTGAACTATCCAACTCTAGCTCTTTCCAAGCTTTCTGGCATCTAGCCAAAAACCTCTCCAACAATTTCTCTTCCTCGTCTTTCCCTCCCCTTTCCCACTCTGATGGCACAACCATCACTTCTTCCTCTGACAAAGCTAAACTCTTCGCTCAAACTTTTGCTAGAAACTCCACCTTGGATGATTCCGGTGCTATTCCTCCCTCTCCGCCCTCCTCTCTCTTACTTATGCCTAATATCCTAATCTCTTCTAAAGATGTACTTTCTACCCTCTCTGGGCTTAACACTAATAAGGCGTACGGTCCGGACGGTGTTCCTCCTGTTGTTCTCAAAAACTGTGCTTCCGTGCTGACTCCCTGCCTAGGCAAACTCTTTCGTCTCTGTCTATCCTCTAACGTCTTCCCTTCATGCTGGAAGTTTGCTCACATTCAACCTGTCCCAAAGAAGGGTGACCGCTCTCAACCCTCCAACTATCGTCCAATTGCTCTTATCTCTTGTCTTTCTAAAGTTTTTGAAACTATTCTTGCTTCCAAATTTCTTAAGCATTTCTCTTCTCATAATCTGCTCTCAGATCGCCAGTATGGCTTTCTTAAGGGTCGCTCTACTGGTGATCTTCTATCATATCTTACTAACTCTTGGTCATCCTCCTTTCGGGACTTCGGTGAGACTTTTTCTATTGCACTAGACATATCGAAAGCCTTCGATAGAGTCTGGCATAAATCTTTAATTTCTAAACTACCCTCCTTCGGTTTCTATCCCTCCATCTGTGCCTTTGTCTCTAATTTCCTTTCCGGCCGTTCCATAGCTGCGGTTGTGGACGGCCATTGTTCACTTCCTCACCCTATAAACTCCGGTGTTCCTCAGGGCTCTGTCCTATCTCCTATTCTCTTTCTAATTTTTATAAATGATCTCCTTAACTGTACCTTAATTCCCATCCATTCATACGCAGACGACTCAACCTTACACTACTCCATTAGTTTTTCAGAACGCCCCAGCCAGCAATCCCTCAACGACAAACGTAATGAAGCCATAGAACTCTTAAATTCTGATCTAAATACTATTTCCAATTGGGGCAGAGAAAACCTTGTTAACTTTAATGCTTCCAAAACCCAATTTCTCCATCTATCTACCCGTCAGGATCTCCCAGCGGACTATCCCTTATTCTTCAACAATACAAAAATCAACCCTTCATCTTCTCTCAATATTCTTGGTGTCTCTTTTTCTTCTGCTCTCATTTGGAAGGACCATATTACCAGTCTTGCTAAGGCAGCCTCCCAGAAGCTGGGTGTGCTCAACCACCTTAGGGGGTTCTTTTCCCCTGCACAGCTTCTTGCTCTGTACAGGGGCATAGTGCGCCCTTGTATTGAGTATTGTTCACATGTGTGGGGAGGTTCCTCTCACACCGTTCTCCTAGACAAAGTTGAAAGGAAGGCCTTTCGTATCATTAACTCCCGTCCACTCACCAACTCTCTGCAATCTCTCTCTCTCCGCCGCAATGTTGCATCTCTCTCGCTATTCTATCGCTACTATAATAATCAGTGTTCCTCAGAGCTATCCCAGTGCATACCACCTCCTTTACGTAGGGCACGTGGTACCCGTCTTGCAACTCAATCCCACCCCTACTCTGTGCAACTCTCCAACCCAAGAGTGAAACGTTACTCTCAAACTTTCTTCTACTCAACATCTGAGCTCTGGAACTCTCTCCCAGAATCAGTCTTTCCCTCTTCCTATGACTTAAATTGCTTCAAACTCCGTGTGTCCAGGCATTTTGGCTCGAACGTCCCTTGATTTTGGCCCTGTCACTCTTTCAACTATGGGGGAGGCACTCGCTATAGGCAGTTATGCCTTATGCCTCCCTCAATCACATAGAAAAAAAAAAAAAACAAAAAAAAAATGGGTCAAAACTGGTTTGTATAATACAATAACGATATCAATTTCTACCAAAGTATTAGAATACACAATTTCGGTTCACACGTTTTATTTCTTATGTAGCTAGGGTACAAATATGACATGAAGCAAGTCTCGTCTATATAGAAATGAGCTTGAAGGAATATTGATCATAAGAATTGTTATAAAATACTTATAAAGTCACTTGGTATAATAAGTGAACTAAAGATGAACAATAAGATCAAAATACGTATAAACAATAACGTATTGAATCACTTTAGGATCACAAAATAACTAACACAAAAAGGATTGGTCTCAACAACAAATAATTAATATCCTGAAGGTAAATGGCAACCGCTAGAGGATTAGCCGACAAGGTAGGTCACTTTTACTGCGATGCTCGTACGTACAATATATTTGGACTATATAAATTAGGATATTAGCTGAGGTCTGAATAACTCGTACGTTAATTAAGAAAATAGAAGATATATATCTTAATATACTCAAAGAGTGAAAGCATTGAAGAATAAACTCATACAATGAAGAATAACTAAATAAGCCACTATGTAGGGCTGAACATCGCCTCGATGCAGTTTAAGCGTGGTGAAGGATTGACCGGAAATAGTTAAGTTGAACGGATGGTGAGGTTTGGAAGCGGAATCTTTTAACGCAATTCTACGAGACGCACTTAGAACTCTCTCTGTATACACTTTATCTTGTAATTACGTACCTAGCTAATAATAAACACAATATTAATAGTCCATGAGCCAGGCCAGATATCGGTACCACCTGGGGTGACTAAACACGAATGGTACTAAAATGTTTATAGAGTGACTGTAAGTACATTAAGATATGATAGCCTTCTCGCACTGGTAGCTTAGTCTAATTTTTTTGATGCAATAGGGGCGCTACCCAAAAATAAAGATTTTTAGCGTGACGCTCGGCGTTTTCCTCATTTTCTTTAAAATCCATCACACAATCATCGCGAAACTTTGAACACCTATGTAGAATTATATTCTCTACCAGAGTTGTTCCTAGGTATTTTTCAAATTTCCTCATATTTCGGAATATACTCTATATTTTGGGTATTTTCCTCTAAATCTAGAATAAATCCTTAAATATGGGGAACATTGAAAAATATATTCTAACAGCTCTTGTAGCTTATTTGATTCTCTACAAGAATTATTCCGATGTGTATTTCAAGTTTCTCCATATTTAGGGGTTTATTTCATATTTGGGGATTTTTGGTTATATTTTGGGGATAATTTATTATTGGAAGGAGCAAACATATGTAGAGTGGTTTCCATGTAATGTGTTTGTTTGTTCATGGTTTAATGGTGATATTTTTTGCAGGTGTGTGTCGACTGTTTGACGGCAGGATGGAACCATCTGCGAGGAAGAGAGCACGGATCGACTGTATCATCCACTGCTCTGATGATGACAGCGATGCTCTGGTGTCACCACAGGATTTGGACTCCTGGAACACATTGCTCAGGGCTGCAGAAATCAGGCAGCATGATCCAGTCCTGGAAGCAGCCAAGGGCCTTGAAGAAGGAGGAATACCACACATACATTATCACCGTAAATGTCGTAGTCTCTTTACAATGAAGAAGTCACTGGATTCTATCCTTGCCAAGGGTGTCAAGATAGAATCAGCAAGCGTCGACCCCAGGAGGAGGGCATCAAGGGATGCCCCTAGTACTAGCAGGGTGTATGCCAAAGGATGTATCTTCTGCGAGAAGTCAAGCAAGTACATAAAAACAACAAAGACAAGGGAGCCACTCATACAGTGTGTTGAGCTACGAGCAGATGAGAAGATTCGCAGAGCAGCAATAAGGAAACTCAACCAGAGAATCCTTGGTTTAGTTAGCAGAGACCTTGTTGCTGCAGAGGGTCACTACCACAAGTCGTGCTTCAAACTCTTCACAAAAGATGATTTCCCAGCGGCCGCCAGGTCGGGTGCAGGTGAAAATCAGGAAGAAAGCGAGGAAGCACGCTACGAAGAGGTTGAGACAGAAGCCCTCGAGGAACTCTGCTTGTATATAAGGACCAAATTATTCCCCAACCCAGAGGTACTGCCTATGACAAACCTCACATCTAGGCTTGAGAGATCCATGATGTCCCGTGGTATTATCCAACTGAAACCAGCGACAAAGAAACATGTTCGCCGAAAGATTGAAACCGAGTTTGGAGAATCACTACGCTTTGTCCCAGATGAGAAAGGAAAGCTTCTAATCTATCCACGCAGCCTCTCAATGGACGACCTTGCCCGGCAAGCACACAAAATGGCAAAAGACCTGCAAGAAGCAAGAGCAGCTAACTCTGAAGATGTCTTAACCAAAGCAGGAATGCAGCTGAGGAATGAGATCAATAAACAAGATGTGAGTCAGCCATGGCCTCCCGATACAGATCAGAATGTCATTCCTGCAGCAGTCACTCAATTCCTGCACACCCTGCTGACAGGAGAGTGTGAGTGTGAAACTCCCTCTGAAAGAGCTCAACGTCTTGCCACTTCCTTTGGCAGTGACTTGGTCTTTGCTGTTACCAGTGGCAAGACAAAACCACCCAAGCACGTACTGCTGACCAATGCTGTAAAGTCTTTGACAGGAAACACAGAACTGATCCGAACTCTGAATCGTCTTGGTCACTGTGTGTCTTACTCAATGTTTGAGGAGATCGATACAGCCCTTTGTATCCAGAAGCTGGAATGCTCAAAGGATGACATTCCACTGCCAGCAAACATCTACCCTGGTGTGTTCACAACCCTGGCCTGGGATAACATTGACCGACTTGAAGAGACCCTAAGTGGAGCAGGTACTTCTCATAGAGTCAATGGCATTGCTGTCCAGTCCAAGGTTGCAGGCTCTGTGCCAGAGAAAGTCCTGCCAGAGATTACCAAGTCCAAGATAAGAAGCATCACTCAGACATCATCAATGCTGCCAATATACAATGTTGGGCGGCGGGCAGGGCCACCTAGGATTGAGACTGCGTATGTCGACACTACCAAGGAAGTCCAGGATTCAAAGACAAAGAACCATATCTGGCTTCTTACTCGAATGTCAGACCATGAGGACCAGTCCATCAGCAGTTGGACTGGGTTCAACATCAAAATGCGCAGAGACATTGCAGTGGTTCAGGACACTGTAAGCTACCTGCCCACTATCAATGCTCCCGCAACAGAAATGTCCACCGTTAATGAAATCTTGGAACAAACGCATGCTATCATGCAGTCCTTACAGCTTAACAAGATTGTGTGCGTGTTTGATCAAGCACTCTATGCCAAAGCTGCCGAAGTTATCTGGAAACAAGAGAAGTTCAAGAACATTATCATCAGGATGGGCGTCTTCCACACAATCTGTAATCTCATCTCCACCATAGGAAAGAGGTTTCAAGATGCAGGTCTTAGAGATCTGTGTGTGGAATCAGGTATCATCGCAGAAGGATCAGTGTCAGGAGTGATGAACGGCAAGAGGTACAACAGAGCAGTGAGACTACACAAGCTCGTGTATGAAGCACTGATGAGGCTTGCATGGAAAGGCTTCCTTTCATGGCTAGAAGAAAACCATTCAAGGGACATACACCATCTAGATGAAACACTGAAGGACATCAACAGCTTTCACAGCAATGTGTCTCAGGGACTCTTTCAAGAGCTGATGGAGAGTGAATCATGCACACATATCATGAAGCTTTTCCAAGTTTATCTTGAGACCCTCAGAGATGAACACAACCTCTCAGCATTCTGGATGTCATACCTGGACATGGTTGAGATCATGCTGGACTTAATTCGAGCCTCCAGAGAAGGCAACTGGATGCTCCACCTAGGAGCAATCCGACAGATGATACCGTGGTGTTTTGCCTATGACAAAGTGAACTATGCCCGGTTCCTAACCTACTACTATGCCTTGATGTCTCGACTGCCCATTGAACACCCAGAGGTCCATGAACACTTCATGCAAGGTGGCTTTTCGGTCCAGATCGGTAGCAAGAATCCCTTTGGACGGATCCCTGTGGACCAGACAATCGAAGAGACGATCAACAAAGACACCCAGACACCAGGGGGCACAAAAGGCTTCAGCCTGAAAGGCGGAGCTGTCGCCAGGTACTACCTGACATCGGAGTATCGCAGCAGGTACTTAAGGCAGCTCAGGACTATGGTAGTAGGCCAAAAGTATACTGACTTCAGCCACCCAGACCTACAGATGGCCAGGATTAGAAGAGATGAGGCCGATGTCCAATCTTTAGTTCAACTGATGGAGACCAGCTGGTTGAACCCCTTCAACGCAGAGCAAGAAGATCTTGTCAGTTTGTCAACTGCGACTATGGCACCACCAGAAGTTGTCAAAGACCTTCTAGGGGCCTACAGAATAGGAGAGGATGCATATCAAGCCTTCAAGGAAGAGCGCCTGGAGATCGATACGCCAACTATACAGTTTCATGACACGATGACGAAGACGAAACTGAGAACGTTCACTAACATCAGAATGAAGCCACGCTCACAAGACCAGAGGCTATCTTAAAGGCTGACAGGAACCTATTTGGCCAGATGATCCTTGTTGCCGAGAACAGAAAGCTCAAAATGAGTGATGTCTTGGCTCATCCCCTTGGGCCTTTGCCTTGGGCACTTGCCAGCGGTGATGGGTCTCTCCGCAAGACCAACAAGGCTGCCCTAGCAAAGGAGTTAGAGAGGAATGTTTCTCCTGCAGAAGTGATACCCGAGCCCTCTGCTACCATAATTGATGGGATGAGCCTGGTCCACAAACTGAAGGGAAACGACAAAACTTTTTCACAGCTTGCAGGTACAGCACTGAGTCACGCTGTTCATGAAGGTGCTAAGAGCAGGCGCATTGATGTTGTGTTTGATATCTACAAGGAGACATCCATCAAGGATGCAGAACGAGCCAAAAGAAGTGCAGGCACAGGAATTCATTTCAAGAACATTCAACCTGGGCACAACATCCAGCAGTGGAGAAAGTTACTCGGTAGTTCCTCCAACAAGGCAAGTCTTATCAAGTTCTTGGTAGAAGAATGGAAGGCACCACAGCACAGGGAGAAGCTCAAGGACAAGGAGCTGTATGTCACATGTGAGCAGCGCTGCTTCAAGATCACCAAAGAGCAGTGGGAAGAGGCTCCTGAGCTTAAGTCAACTCAAGAAGAAGCAGACACACGCCTTCTTCTCCATGCACTTCATGCAGCAGAATCTGGGAACAAGTCTGTCATCATCACTGCAGAAGATACAGACGTCATGGTGTTGTGTCTTGGCATGTGCCACAAGATCCCATCCCATCTGTTCCAGAAGTGCGGGACGAAGAACCGGACAAGATTCCTGGATATCACCACACTGAGCCGCACACTGGGAGGCAGCGTGTGTGATTCATTGATTGGTATGCATGCCTTTACAGGCTGTGATACCGTCAGTGCATTCGCTGGCCGAGGGAAGATGACGACACTCAAGCAGGTGAAGATGGACAAGACATACCAGGATGCTTTTCACGAACTTGGACGCTCATGGGAAGTGTCTCCTGAACTCTTGAGAAGCTACAGGAAATCACCTGCCACATGTACCTACCATCTACCCACACAACTAAGGTAAACAAGCTTCGGTATGAGCTGTTCTGTGCAAGACGTGGAGAGGTAGAGTCAAGTCAACTCCCTCCTTGTGAGGACTGCCTCTTCATGCATGCACTGCGTGCAAACTACCAGGCTGCGATCTGGAGGAGAAGTCTTCAGAGCCAGCCATTTGTTGCGAACCCAACAGACTGCGGTTGGATGACAGATGAGGACGGTAAGCTTGCCGTCAACTGGATGCAAGGCTCACCAGCACCAGATGCTGTTATGCAGCTACTGTCTTGCAAGTGTGTGCGGTCATGCGAACTCCCTAAGTGTACTTGCCTCAGCAATGGTCTAAAATGCACGGACATGTGCAGGTTACAGACATGTCAGAACACGGCTATTGAAGAAGAGCCGGTGGCACAACAGTCAGATTCCGAGTCTGATGTAGATGATATTTAGGAGTAGTAATTTGCCATAATGGTATGTACAAGCCCATGGCATGCTTAGTGTGTATTTACAGGACTTGTATTAAATGTGACAATTACTATATGCATTATGTTGACATTTAGGCATTCCTGTCCCCAAATTTGACATTTTAAAAAATTTCGGAATTTTCGGTAGGGTATGTCTATTCAAGAAGTGATAACGACCATTAAGCTACCAATGTGCAAGGGCTATCATATCAAAACATAAACTAGAGACATGTAGCAAGCTAAAAACACCTAAGAGAATTAGTCACCCCGGGTGGTACCGATATCCCAAAATTCGGGTCTTGGCTCATGGACTATAAGATCTGCCGGGTGTTCACAAGAATTACGTGTAGAGCGTTGTATATAAAGCTCTGATTTAGAATATAAGAGATATATCAACAGAATTATACATGCATTAATCCCTGCAAATAGACGTGTGTACTGTTTCTCTAAATACGAGGGGAGATAGCAAATGTAGACGAGAATCGACAGTTTCCCCTTAAACTATTAAGATACAGAAATGTATAATTTATACAGTATGTAATTTATCTAGTATTCTATAATATACAGTATTTCTTGCATTTTTACATTAAATAATATATACATTATTCACGTTTTTGTCTTTCTGTTCAAGCATCTGGCTTGGCAGTCCTTGGCATTGAAGTGTCAGCAGGGGAATTTGGATTAACTGCCAATTAAATCTGTTCTTCTGTGATCAGTTTCCACCATGTTATTTATATATATTTTCATATCATTCATTCTCTCTTCAGCTTCTTCAAGTCTGCTCAAGGATATCGAAATATGAAGAGGATGGCTAAGAAGTGGTTTTGGCTGAGAAAAAAAATGCTTTTCAAATCACTGCTTCATTTTATGCATTCCAATATTTATTTTCAATTTATGGCTTCATTTTATGCATTTCCTTCGTTCTCTCTCTCCATCCAGATCTGCACAAAGAGTCGGTATCAGGATCCGGAACACCTCGGAAGTGGAGCGTTCGGAGTAAGTTAAGACTTCGGCCAAGCCATGAGGATGACGGCCAAGAGTACTCCTGCCGCGCCCTCCACCCAGCCCTCCACTCCTCACCCACCACCCTCGTCGCCTCACTCACCCTCACTGTATTACGTGAGTGTTTAATTATTTTAGTGCTTCTATATACCCCTAGAATATGAGAGGCTTTTCCTGAGCTTCATAAACTCCCTTACTGTTAGATAGAATACACAAATATCAGATTTAAAAAGCACAAACAGCAACACAAATAGCTAAACAAAAGTAAGGGACACCTCCCTGAAGATGACGGCCGAGAGTAG
Organism: Lithodes maja; assembly: GCA_037953745.1. Classification (NCBI taxonomy): domain Eukaryota; kingdom Metazoa; phylum Arthropoda; class Malacostraca; order Decapoda; family Lithodidae; genus Lithodes; species Lithodes maja. The sequence continues at coordinate 11,812 of JBAKBP010007811.1, read as the reverse complement.
CCTACTCTTGCCACACCCTCTACCTGCTCCTTGACTCCGCACACACCACTCTCATCGCCTCCCTTACTTTCTTTACCTCCCGGGAGTAGATATAATATTGGTATTAAAGTTATATTTTACTGCTTTTATTTATTGCCTGGATAATTTTGGCAAGAACGAAAGAATATTTCTGATTGGGGATATGAATGGGAAGGTGGGTGATGAGAAAGCTGATGGAGTGGTGGGAGGGTGGGGGGTACCATCAGAGGTGAATGGGAATGGTAGTGCACTTGTGGACGTATGTGTGGGGAGGAGGCTGTGGATAGCCAACACCTTCTTCCGACACCGAATGATACACAGGTACACATTGAAAGTAGTGTGAAGGAAGAAGGATAAGGATAAGTCAGTGGTGGAACGAAAGGCACTGATTGATTATATATGTGTGGATGTACGAATGAAGACATTTGTGCTGGATGCTAGGGTGTATAGGGGTATTGGAGGGGGTCTGTCTGACCATTGTGTAGTAGTAGCTAAAATTAGGATACAACAGAAGTGGGTGAGGAGAGCTGGAGGGAGGCGAGAAGAAGGTGGAATGGCGAGGAGGGTTGAGAGGCTACAGGAGGAGGAAATCAAGGAAAAGTACAAGAGAGCAGTAGAAAGACGACTAGGTAGGTGTGACCTGGAAGGTATGGAGGAAGTGGAGGAGATGAGCAAAGTGTTTAAGGAAGAAATCTGTGCAGCATGGAAGGAGGTGTGTGGAGTAAGGAGAAAAGGGAGGGGAGTGAAGGGTACAGCATGGTGGACAAAAGAGGTAAAAATAGAAGACAAGAAGAAAGCGTATAGAGAGTGGTTGGTTAGTAGAGGAAATGAAGATTTAGAGAGACAGAAACGTTGTGAGGTACGTGGAGAAAAAGTGAATGGTGAAGAGAGTAGTGATCAAAGGGTCAGCAGTTTGATCCCACACCATGTCATTGGTAAAAGGCAAGGCTTTGGGCAGCTCGGTCTAGTGATTCATGGCAAATGTCCAGTTAAGTCCTTGTAACTATCTATCTATTGCCTGAAGCCGTGATCCCCGAAGGGATGGCCACGAACGAAACGCCCCCATGCACTTCTGTCCCCAGTTAGTCGATGCCCCTCCTCCCAACCAGCACAGCCTTTATTCATATACTTCTTCACTCTATCCTTCCACCTCTCTTGGTTTACCTCTCCCTCCCTGTCCTTCCACCTCGCTCTCGTGCACCCTTTTAGTCATTATCTTGCTTCCCATACGTTCCATATGGCCGAACCAGCTCAAGGTGTTCCTTTTCACACTTACCATCACATCTACCTCCACACCACACCTCCCTCTTACTATCTCACTTGTCTGTCTATCCCTCCTTGTAACTCTGCACGCACTTCTCAAGTAACTCATTTCCACGCCTTTCACTCTTGGTCCGAGTCTCTCCACCAACGTCCATGCTTCACTTCCGTAAGTCAATGTCAGGATTACCACACTGTCATGCAAGGACTTCTTCACTTCCATGCTCACCACCCTATTTCTTGTTACTGCTTTCAGCATTCCTACAACCCTCTTCCCCTGTTGCACCCTCTCCTGCACTTCTTCATCCATAGTCCCACCTTTACTCAGCACACTGCCCATATACTTAAATGAGCTGACAATCTCCATAGCCTGACCGATCAACTTCACCTTACACTCTGTGGCTTTACCCCTTTCGAAGACCATAACCTTGCTCTTCCCCGCATTAACCTTCAGATTCCGTTTATCGCACACTGTTCCAAACATATTTACCAGACCCTGCAACTCTGATTCATTATCGGTCATCAAAACTGTATCATCAACAAACAGCAGTACAATTAGCTTTCACTTGTTCCCCTCTCTTATCAGCGATACACCAACAACATCCCCTGCTCTTCCTTGTATTTCTTTCATGACTCCATCCATATATACATTAAACAACCACAGGGACATAAAAAAATCCTGCTCTGCTCATTCTCCACATGTACTGCTGCCTTTGCACCCTCATACAAGCTCTTCACTGCGTTCAGCAACTTGCCATCTACTCCGTATATTCTAATAACTTTCCACATACCTTCTCTATCCACTCTGTCATAGGCCTTCTCCAAGTCCATAAAAGCAACATACAGCTTTTGTTGCTTCTCCAGATATTTCTCCATAACACATTTCAGGGTAAAAATCTGATCTACACATCCTCTTCCCTTCCTAAACCCGTCCTGTTCGTCACCTAATAATTTCTCCATTCTTGCTCTTACTCTCTCAATCACTACCTTACTGTACATCTTCCCTACTACGCTCAGAATATTTATTCCTTGGTGGTTACCACACACTTCTCTTTCCCCTTTACCCTTATATTGTAGGATCATTATGCCTGGTTCCAGTCATCAGGTGCACTCCCCTTCTCCCATGCTAGTTTACATATTTGCCATACCCATTCGATCACTATCTCACCACCATACCTCAGGATTTCCCCACACACTCCATCTATTCCTGGTTCTTTCCCCAACTTCACTCTTTTCATGGCTACACAAACTTCTGACCTCCTGATCCCCACCTCCTCCTCCACTACTTCTCTTCTTCTCCCTCCCATACTCCATCCAACTATGTTTGCTGGCACTTAATTTCTTACATTCAGCAATTCATTGAAGTACTCCCTCCTTCTTTCGACTCTTTCTTGCGTCTCGGCTGGCACTCGCCCATTCTTATCTGTCTCACCCTTACAATTTCCCTTGCTACCTTCCCTAACTTTCTTGACTTCTTTCCAGAACAGTTTCTTACACTCCCTCCATTTTACACTCAGATTCCTTCCAAATTCCTCATCTACTCTTCTCTTACTTTCCTTCACTACTCTCTTCACCACTCTCTTTTTCTCCACGTACCTCGCTCATTTCTGTCTCTCCAAATCTTGATTCCCTCTACTACCCAACCACTTTCTATACGATTTCTTCTTGTCTTCAACAGCTGTTTTTACCTCTTCCGTCCACCATGCTGTACCCTTCACTCCCCTACCTCTTCTCCTTATTCCACACATCTCACATGCTGCAAAGATCTCTTCCTCTTCTCCGTCTACGTATTGTGAAAAACCTGTTATCCTCCGGTAAATTGCTGGGGTGAGTGAGTGAAGTGAGAGACAGTGAATTGTATGATGGATACATGTTTTCATAATAGGTGTTGCTAGCCTCAAACGTGCAAGCAGCTGTGGCTTTCAACCATCCGACACATCTCCTTTTATTTATGTACATCAAACATGTTATATACAAATAAAGTTTATTTTTACACCCTACCGTGGAAAGACTACGGATGCACCACTCCTGTCCGGGCCACACACAGTGGCATGGCCCAGTCATACTGAGCTCATGACGCTGGTGGCATTGCCCCGGAGGATGGCCATCACTAGTCTTTGCTTGAGCCAGAGAGTTTCCCGGGGTTCTCCTGAAACTTCTCTGATTTTACGGCCTTATTTCATTCGCCATATTGAGGGTGGTAGGGCCGAAGACTCCTGAAGTTTCGAATGCCAGAGGTTCGAACTGATGACTTCTGGCGATGACTTGATATTTTTCTCGCTTTCTACTTTCTGCTATCAGGGCAGCTCCACCTGCTTCGTTGGCGCTTCTGATAATGTTGGTTATGGAGAAAGTGTCAACACATGTGGCATCCCACACGAGGCACCGTCCATTCTTGTAAGGGAAAGTGGTCGTCCCATCTGGCCGTTTGCTGTCTTCTCTGAGAAGTCCATGTGGTTCAAGGATTGATGCACGGTTAGCACTCTGCAGGGCCCGTTTTGTGACATCATTTAGTGCAGAGTGTCTTGGCAGGTGGCGTGTGCTGTGATTGCATGACAAGGCATGGTGACCTAGAGCATCCATCAACACACCACACTTGCAAGTGTGTGGGTGACAAACTGCCGCACTCACTCTAATCGCGATGGCAACTCGGAGCGCTTCAGCACCCAAGTGAGTTCCAAGAGGTGGGATGGGGATGGCATGTAACCACAAGTCACTCTCCAAACGGGCGGCTGCCGGGAGGCGTGCTTTTGCAACCTGGTCCGCATTGGTTAGGAGATTTTCTTGTGTTTTCTTTGCCGAGATGGTATCCCATGCTTTCTGCTTGCTCCTGGAGGTACCCTGAGGCTCCTCTGCTCCTGTACTTTCCTTCCAGGTGTTAATCGCTTCTGCTACGTCCCTGATAAGTATCATTCTGGGTTGAGAAGAAAGGATGGACACTACAAGGTCGTTGGTCGCGATGAGGGAAGAGACAAAGGCAGGGGAGGCAATATCCGTGGCTCTCCGTATGCCCAAGCCCCCGAGGCAGACAGGAAGAGTGGCTTGTGCCCAGGTCCGATCTTGAAATTCCATGTTGGTGATGCTGGTCACTGCTTCTCGGATAATGTTGTCTAATTCTTGGAGGCCGCCATTGTTCGTGTAAGTCATCGATTTGCGCAAAAGGTATTGGAGCTTTGGGATGGAGAAACAATTCTTGAGAAGGGCCAGAGCTGAGTGGGCATCGATGTGTATCAGGCGACTCACAAGACGTTGAAGCTCCTCCTTTTTATCTTGAAGTGCTGGTGGGATTGCTGCCAGAGTTAGTGGGGAACCTAAGAGGGTTTGCTGGTGCTCCTGAAGAATCGTTACACCTGGCAATAGGCCTTGAAATTGGGCCTGAGTGTGTTCTCTTTTTTCAGGTGTGTGATTGAGGAGGACAAGTTCACATTTGGTGTCGTTTATCTCTAGCCCAGCCTGGCTGAGGTCAGTTATGATGTTGTTTAGATCGGTTAGGACATTCTCTACAGACCCACCCAAGGTTGCATCGTCCAGGTACCAAACATTCAATTCTGACCTAACTTTGTTAGCTGCTGCGTCCACCCCTATTGAGAAAAGAGCAGGACCACCTTGATCTCCCTGCTGTAGCCCGGTCGCTGATGAGATTACCATCTCGCCGAAAATCAGAATTGATGGTTTGGAATAAGCCTGCCAAAGTAGGGGATACAGAGTGGGGATGTGCTCTCGAGCTGCACGGAGGAAGACATCCCTGCGAATGCTGTTGAATGCGTTCCGTATGTCAATCTTTAGAAGCACTCGTTTTTCTCGGGCTTGGCTGAGGTAAGTGCGGGTTGCGTGTACAGCAGCTTCACATCCCCTTGGAGTTCCAAAACCTAGTTGAACTGGTCTTAAGTATTGACCGAGGCCATTCGAAAGCGGTTTAAAACCCACCTTTGTGGCAAGGCGGCGGAAGGTGTTCCCTACTGCTATTGGGCGCACACCGCCATCTTTTTTTGCCAGTGCACCGAGTGTTGCCCCGAAAAATAGGGGTGTAGCACAGTCGGGTACTTCCCCTCTTAAAACCATGTTGATAAATTTGGTGAGGGTTTCCAAGAGTGCCTCCCCAGCTGCTCCTGATCCTTGACCCAAGAGGCCTTTGAGGTGGGCGGGTCGGATACCATCTGGGCCCGCGGCTGAACCCGCTGGGAACGAAGTCACTGCGGCAACCACCTGCTCCTTCGTGACAACTAAAGGTTGGGATATCTGGTCGTTTGGGGCTGAGGGGAGGCTTAGGTCCCCAGGTGTAGGTGCGTGCTTTCCTCGTAGGGCTTCGACTACTTCGGTGCCATGACCAGCAAAACCTTCTGAAGAGGACAACAGTCTGACGGCCCCTTTGATGTCACTATCCGCCAGCTGCGACCCTTTTATATAGCTGTTCAGCCTCTTCCTCTTCCTTGTCCTGTTGCTTCTGGGCCCTATTTGGTTCCTGTTCTGGGGGCTCCACCAGCCTGTTTGCCTCCATATACTGTGCTACTTGACGTTTCACTCTGGTGGCTAGTGAAACCTGGAGATGGTCTTGTATGTTGGTTCTGCGTGGTTTTCGGAGGGCCCCATAAGAGAAACAAAGGAGCAGTGCCCATGCGAGGGGTGTCTTGAGCTGTAGGGCCTGCTTTATGATGGTTGTAAGGGCCTCCGCCACTTGGATTCTGGCTCCTTTAGGTACCCGGGCAAGGACCTGGATCCGCGCTTTCCATTTGGTCACAAGTTGGATCAAGTTAGCGTCCGGTGTTGCCCTGGTTGGCCCTGCAGCGGGCCCTGGGCATGAGTGACATTTCCAGTTTGGTTGTTCTCCTGATGTCTTCTTTGTCAAATAAACACAACTTAAATGAACAGATCTAAGACAGCTGGAACATTTTTGCGATGTCTTTCTTGCATTGTTTTTTTCGGCACTTAAAACACTTGATATCTGCTAGGCCATAGTCCTCCAAGATTATAACCGTTCCTCTGCCTCTACCAAGCCGACCTCCTGATCTGCCTGGTTTTCCTGTGGTGCTTCCGTCTCTGCCATGTCTCCCTTGTTTCAGAAACCCCGGGAAATCTCTCCTGGCACATATCTAGATTATTGCTGTGGTTATTAATGAAAAATTGGTTGCATGCATAAAATTCCCATATCATAGTAAAATTTCTGATGGGCTCATACACGCAATTGGCCTGCTTCTCCTAAAGCTATGTGGTTACATGTGCAAATCCTCGGCATTGGGCACCGGTACAACTATTATATTCTATTCTATTCTATATGCTCAGGCCCAATCCCCACTTTAAAATTTTTAATATTTTATTTTCCTCTATATTAATATTTTTTTGTTTTGGGTATTTTCTTGGGGGTGGCCGACTCAAGACAGAGCAAGAACAGGAAAACACAAAGTACAAGACAAAACAGCGAACAAACACAGACAAAACACAAAATTCACACACATCTAGGTCACACAGGACCTACCCCGAGACCAGGGTCACCAAGGTCGCTCCAGCACTCCCCCGGCCCCCGACCACCCGGAGAGGCTCCGATCTCGGCAGGCAGATGTGTAGCGGAGCCAAAGCCACAAACCCGGTACAATTAAAAGATCTTATTAATTAAAAGGAAACACGCCAATTATATCCTATGATTATCCTATGATTAAACTGGCGACTCCACCCTGATGTTGAATATTAATGAATGCTTAGGATATTAATAATGCCGTCAACACTAAGATAGGGAGAGCCAGGATCTGAGTGAGTAACCGAATCTAGGACAGCAATTATGGCAAAATGCTTAAATTGTACAAAATGCTAAGAGAGAGAGAAAGAGGGAGAGCAGGGACGGGGGCGAGGGAGAATGAAAGCGAGCTGGCCTAGTTGGGTATGGAATGATGTTGGAGAAAAACAAATAAAATACAACAATAAAGATTGATCTGTGATGGTTGAATAAAGTTGGAGAACCAAAACAAAAATAATAATAATAACAATAGGAGCGATCTGTGACAGTTAAGTACGGTGATTGAGAGTGGATGTTCAGGATAAAAAGGAAAGAGAGAGAGAGAGAGAGAGAGAGAGAGAGAGAGAGAGAGAGAGAGAGAGAGAGAGAGAGAGAGAGAGAGAGAGAGAGAGAGAGAAATAAACCTTATAGCAGGTACTTCATACTGGTTAGAATTATTTTAGAAATTGAAAAACCGAGGGTCAAATTCTCGGGGTAGGTGGAAGGTGAGGGCTATGGTGAGGAACCATAAGGGTGAGATTACTTGTCCAACACACGGTCACTTCACTCACCTTAAACACTTTGCTCACCTATTCCACTTCCTCCATACCTTCCAGGTCAAACCTACCTAGTCGTCTTTCTACAGTAACAGTAATTGCTCTCCTGAACTCTTCCCTGATGTCTTCCTACTGCAACATCTCCACCCTCCTCGCCATTCCACCCTTCTCTAGCCTCCCTCCAGCTCGCTTCACCCACTTCTCTTGTATCCTAATTTTAGCTACTACTATATAATGGTCAGACAGACACCATCCCCAATACCCCTATACACTCTAGCATCCAGCACATATTTCTTCATTTGTTCATCCACATATACTGTATATAATCAATCAGTGTCTTTCGTTCCACCACTGTCTCATCCTTCTTCCTCCACACCACTTTCCATGTGTACCTGTGTATCATTCTGTGTTGGAAGAAGGTGTTGGTTATCCACAGCCTCCTCCCCACACGTACGGTCGCGCTAATAAGTCATGTCCCAGCTGTCATTACGTTTGGCTTGCTCTTTCCTGTATTAATGTCTGTCAGATGTTGAATAGGGTGGTTAAGTGTAGGAACAGGTTTGTATATTTTACTCGATATGAAGAAATGAAGCTTAGATATTGCAGATACCAATTATTGATCAAAACATACTTGGTGCCGAGCAATCACTTATTAGCGCGACTGTACTGCAATAGCTAATTATCCCATATTTCTGGAAAGGACCATTATGATGCAAGATCATTTGACTTATCAGTCGCGGACATAATAATCAAGCTAGTAATGAAGACACCAGCTACACTAATAAGAAGAGTACCACTAGAGAATAATAATGGTAATATTATAATCATCATTGACGAATTGCAATAGGTCAAGGTTAGTATGTTCCCCGTTTAATTGGTATTGTATATATATATATATTACTTTTAGAAATACAATAATTATGGCAGATTAAACTATACCATTTAGCGTTATCAGCCCCGGACAGGAGCTGGCTGTAATTGCACTAGTTAACCAAGCAATTACTGGAGGCCTGAAGCATCATCATATTATATATGATAATAACAATAATAAACTACTAATAATACTAATAATAAATTAATAAAGTAAGAAACCTGCCAGCCAATCAACGCGCTGCATTTGACTATATCTTAAACCAACTGAGTTTGACATTCCTGACGTTTCTCACAACTCTGCCACACCCTCCCGTGCAACCAGTCAGGAGCCTCCGTTGTCGGAGCAAGCAAAAACTGAGCCAACCGCGCACACATCTTCATCTTTCAAATCGCTCTCGCTCCCTCCACAGGCCGTTTCTTCGAGTTGCATTTGGTCTATGACATCAGTGCAAGACCTATACTCCCATAAGCCACTACAAGACCTTTGCAACCATCTCCCTTGGATATATTACGAAGAGATAAGACCAGAGGAGAGGGGAAGAAATTTTCAAACTGCGCGGCTGGCTCAACCAATCACAGCGCGGCAATTTGTGAAGGGGGGGGGGGGGGGGGGGGCTGCAGATGTCACTCCCGTCACGGGTCCCACTGGGTTCACTTGCCAGCAACTCACACTCTCTCCCTCACCTGGGCAACAATGGGAACTTGGCTACACCTGCTCCAGCCTCCCAGCTCGCCTATCCCGCCCCAATAAAGTCCACCTCTGGCCCAACACAGCTTTCGTCTACTAACCAGATACACCACGAGTATCCTGGTCACATTGCTGGCTTACACACCTATAGCCAAGCAATTCAAGAGGGACGACAGATAGATGGAACTGAAGATTTCCAGAAGAACTATTGGCCGGCCTTGAGGTGGTGAAGATTGTTCCAGAGATTCCCAAGACTGTTTACAGGATCCTTATGGGCCCGAAATACCATTTATAAAAGAAGGAGAAATGTTTGACAAACCAAGTGGTTCCAACCATTAAAATGTATGTGTTCTTATAGATCAAAATAAAAAAAAAAATATTGGACTCATGCATTAAATAAAAGGATGAAGTGTTGAGAGAATATAGCTGTCATTTATAGAGAAGGCTCCATGCCACTTAGCTACCAATAGTATAGGATCTTCTAGGTTAGTAGATAAATGTAAACTATAAAGATAAGGGGAGGATGAAATAAGAGATTAAAAGTTAGAAGCAACTATAGGAATGACGTGGGGATAAATAATAGTTGCAGATAGATTAGATCTAGCTTGAGAAATAGTTAGGACGGACACTAGTCCATATGATGATATATACTTTTTATTATAAAGGAAACATTGTTATTCGTAGCATTTAAGAAGAAGAATTCGCCGGTATGATAATGAACTTTATGATTATGATATACGTAACAAGTCGAGGCGACTATTGTGAGGAAATATTGTACTCCTGAGATAAGTAGTTAGTGAGTTGATAAATATAGTATCAATCACATTAGACATTGAGGATAATAATGTAATCATGATATATACAGTAGATAATTAAGTGTTGAATATTGATAATATAGGTGTTTGTGAAATATTCATTATATCGGACCATGTAATGAGATATATTATTTGAGTAAGTGGTATCAGTGTTATTGAGATTATCTATTTGTCAGATAGGAAGTCAGAGTGGAGATATTCCAAACAAAATGTTATATTAATGTAGGTGCCTACGGGTACGGATTTATTTGTATTTAAGATAAGAATATACAATATAAGAGTGTTAAAGATAGGGAAATAGAAGTCAAATTCAATTAAATCCTTGGTCTTTGGATTAGACATATTGAGGCCCGGTAAAGTTGATATATTATTTTGGAGACTAGTAATGTGCCTTTGGTTCGAAGTCGGAGTGAGTCAATACCTGAATAGTGGGTATCCAAATAGGTGGTAACGGGAACTTTCGAGTTCCAACGTACAATCTATTGTGGGTCGACGATAATACTCAATCTGAGTGTTGAACCCATTTCGGCCCGAACAGAGAATCAATTGCTAGGGAACATAAAACTATTAGGGAGTTTGTTAAATAAAGGATACGAACTTCTGAACAACTGTCGAATTATTCCCACTTTGTAGTATACTGAAAATTAGATAATAAGTGCTACAGTTTGGTGGCAAGCGGTGGGATTCGACCAATTTTTTGGATTAGGTATATTTATCCAAGAAACCATACATAATTACGACATTACTACCGTTTAGATTATGGGAAGAGGGAAAAGAAGAAATCGAGCTATGGATTGAACAATTCGAATGTCAATTCACTCTACTTGATGTGGGAGAAGATGAAAAGAAGATAGCCTATGGAAAGGCACACTTAGGCAAGGACCTGAACGATGTAAGGGTACGTCTAGAGGGACTAGTGTCATGGGCAGATGTTAGGAATGCTCTGATAGAAGAATTTGGCCGAGAAACCTACACAAGGAAGGCCAGAGACAAACTAAAGATTATGAAATTAGATGGACAAAATGTGAGAACCATGAGGAGGGAGATCACGAAAAATTTCAAAACTGCTTATCCTCACATGGACCAGGAGAGTCAGGAGACAGAAATAAGAGAGATTATTATTCAAGCATGTCCTGTGGAAATTAGAAAGCACTGTATCATACATGAAGTGACTACCACAAAGGAACTCATGGATGTAATCAAGAAAGTAATGGAAGCCAGAGAGCTAAAGGAGGAGAAAAAGAAAGGGGAGGAGGAGAACCCAAACAAAGGGTATCAGAGAACAATGATCCGATGCTTTATATGCAGACAAACCGGACACCTAGATAGGAACTGTTCAAACCGTCCCCAAACCCCGACACACAGATTTAACACGAGACCAACACCTTCAAATGATCGACCCCTGCCAATGGTGACAAATCCAAACCAGGGCGGAATGCTTCCAGTAGAGTACAGGAAAACAGAGACCCAACCAAAAAACACAATGCCAGAAGGGGGACAAAATATTCCCCTAGAAAGGCGATATGGCGAGGTTAATATATTAGAGACAAACGCCTTGCGAAAAAATAGTAATTAATGGGAAAGCCGCAAACATGTTAATAGATACAGGGGCAAATAGAATGTCTTTTGGAGAATTTTGTGAAAAATAGTCAGAAAGAAATATGACCACTAAACCAAACTAGTATTCAGTTGTCAGGAGCCGGAGGTCAACTATTGACGATTTTAAGGAGAACTAATACCTTGGTAGTACAATGAAAAGGAATTAAATTCACCACCGATTTTTGTGTTCTATCGGGAAAATCAAACAGCGGAGTAGATGGACATCTGGGAATAGATCTTATGAGTCAATTGAGGGTAACCATACAGTGCGCCCCGAAAGAAACGACGACCACAC
>JBAKBP010007810.1:0-96486 GCA_037953745.1 Lithodes maja | reverse complement strand
GGAACCTCTCCGGGAGGTCTGGGGCTGGGGAAATGCTGTTGGCCCCTAGTGATCCTTGGTGTCTGGGTCTTCTCTTGGGCGACTTTGATTTGTGTGAATTTATATTTTGCTTTTTATGTTGTGTTGTGTTGTCCTTGTTAGGGCTCTGTCTCCAGTCGACCTCCCCCAGCTATGGGGTATGTGCTTGTGTATATACATACTTACATGTATACCAGTACTTCAAAGATCTTGTGATCCATTTCAGAAACATTCAGCTCAATTGAAGAACTATTTACAATATACATTGTGAGTTTGTTCCTGATAGCGCCAAAATTATATGTTTACAGATATCTGTATACACTAGTTTTAAACTCCTCGGGGTTCAAGGTGTCTGGTAATAGATAGATAGATAAATATATAGATAGATAGACCGTTCTATCTTCAATGTCCCGGCATCATAATAAGGGAACAAAATTTGTTATGATCCACATGTATTATTACAGTATTATACATATTTGTATTATATATTATAATGAGTTGGCTTTCCAGTCTACTGTAGGTGTTACTATGACAAATATGGTTTATGGAAAAGACTGACAAGTTATGGGGAGAAGGAAGTTATTACTTTAAGAGAGAGAGAGAGAGAGAGAGAGAGAGAGAGAGAGAGAGAGAGAGAGAGAGAGAGAGAGACTATATAGGTATATACACTATGCTAATATTATTACCCCTGAGCAGATCAAAGGCAGCTAGAGGAGGGAAGAAGAGGAACATCCATAGAATATACAGGCCAGGATTAACACACACACACACACAAATACACACAGGACGACATACACAGACACGCGTTGTGTGTTTAGATGATTACGAGTGTGCAAAATTGACATTGTGTGCGTAAATGGTGGTATGTTCAAAATTATTGGTATGTTAAAAATTGTTGGTATGTGTGCGGAATTTGTTATGTGTGTAAGATTTGTTTTCTGTACGAAATTGCTTATGTGTGTGCAACTGGATGTATGTACGGATTTTGTTGTGTTCATAATTAGGTGTATGCTCGATATTATTTGTGTTCGAAATTGGTTACGTTCGATATTAGTTGTTCGAAATTGGTTGTTTATCGAGACTGATTGTGTACTAATTATGTGTGTACAACATTGGTTGTTTGTGAAATTGGTTATAAGTGCAAAATTGGTGGTGTGTGGGAAATTGGTGGTGTGTGGGGAATTGGTGGTGTGTGGGGAATTGGTAGTATTGGGGAATTGGTGGTGTGGGAAATTGGTGTTGTGTGGGAAATTGGTGGTGTGTGTAGGAGTTTGGTGGTGTGTGGGAAATTGGTGTGTGTGGAAATTGGTGTTGTGTGGGAAATTGGTGGTGTGTGGGAAATTGGTGGTGTGTGGGAGATTGGTGGTGTGTGGAAAATTGGTGGTGTGTGGGAAATTAGTGGTGTGTGGGAAATTTTCGGTGTGTGGGAAATTGGTGATGTGTGAGAAATTGGTGGTGTGTAGGAAATTAGTGATGTGTGGGAAATTGTCGGTGTGTGGAAAATTGGTGGTGTGTGGGAAATTAGTGGTGTGTGGAAAATTGGTGGTGTGTGGGAAATTGGTGGTGTGTGGGAAATTGGTGGTGTGAGGGAAATTAGTGGTGTGTGGGAAATTGATGGTGTGTGGGAAATTGTTGATGTGGGGGAAATTGGTGTGTGTGGGAAATTGTTGATGTGGGGGAAATTGGTCGTGTGTGGGAAATTGTTTTTGTGGGGGAAATTGGTGGTGTGTGAAATTGTTGATGTGGGGGAAATTGGTGGTGTGTGGGAAATTGTTGATTTCGGGGAAATTGGTGGTGTGTGGGAAATTGTTGATGTGGGGGAAATTGGTGGTGTGTGGGAAATTGTTGATTTGGGGGAAATTGGTGGTGTGTGGGAAATTGATAGTGTGTGGAAGTTGGGGGTGTGAACATATAGGCTACACATGTGTATAGCCTAATAATAATATCAAGTTGCTCGTTGTGGAAAGTATTTAACATATGGTACTTATTTACGAGATGAGCAAAACCATGTATCAATATTTGAAGGCTATTATAGAATTAATTAAGATGTTGTCACTATCATATGTGTTTCAACCATCGGAAATGCATCATATGTGCACTATATAAAGCACTGTAAGAACGAAAACTCTCCCCACCAACGGCGGTAAAACTAATTAGGACCCCTACTGGAGTATGTGTGGAGTTACTCGTAGAGACGGATTGAGGAATGGAGAGATACGTAGGAGGGTGGGGCAACAGGAACATTTGTCAGCCAGAGTGGACAGAAGGGTGCTGAGCTGGTATGGTCATGTTGAACGAATGGGAGATGAAAGGCTTACAAAGAGAATATGTGAGTCAGATACAAGGGGAGATAGAAGGGCAGGAAGACCCCCATTGAGATGGATAGACTGTGTAAGACAAGCTTTGGATGATAGAGAAATGACTATAGATCAGGCAAAGGAAGTGGTAATAAACAGGAATGAATGGAGAATGCTTGTGAATAGTTGAGTGAACACATGGTCATTTGGGGGAAGGGGTCGGACGCAAGTTGGACTAGATAATAGTCCATCAGGCGCCTGGCCCGGGGAGACGATTAATATGAAGGGTGCGCCTGGAAGTGTGGTGGGCGGGCTTGTGGCTTTGGCTCCGCTGCATGTCTGCCTGCCGAGATCGGAGCCTCTCCGGGTGGTCGGGGACCGGGGGAGTGCTGGAGCGACCTTGGTGACCCTGGTCTCTGGGTCTTCTCTTGGGTGACCTAGATGTGTGTGAATTTTGTGTTTTGTCTGTGTTTGTTCGTTGTTCTGTCTTGTGTTTTGTGTTTTCCCTGTTCTTGCTCTGTCTTGAGTCGGACACCCCCAAGAAAATAAAAACAAAAACATAAAAACATTGAGGTAAAATAGAAAATAAAAATAAAAATAAAGATAAAAATAGGAAAAGTGGGGATTGGGCCTGACCATATACTGTATATACATAATTTATACTGTACATACATACTGGCAAAACAGATTGTTTTGTTACATCTAAGTACTTTAAGATCGCTCAATAATGTGGTAAGCATATATTCCGATGATTGTAAGTAACTTAAACCCCTGTATATTGATGAACACTACTTTAACCCGAAAATATAACTCATGACAAAATTCGTGGTTGTCTTGTAATTATTTTCGGTCAAGGTTATCATCAGTTATTCTGTTATCAATTCAGGGATCTCGATAATTATGTCATATAGAATCTTTATGACCCAAACATAATTCCTATATATGGTATGACCATCGGAAATTAGTATTTACCAATTATCCAACAATGTTAAGATAAGCCACCCAACAATAACCTAACCTAACAACCTAACCTAACCTGGGGGTTGCGGCCCCCAGATCCCTGCTACTCTTAGCATTGATGTAGGTGTTGATAGAATACTAAAAATACGGTGGACAAATTTAACAAATTAGATCCTTATTGTTTCAAGATGGGCGCCTCTCTTGGTTCCACCCTTATTTAACCCACTAAGTCTAATTATTTTTTTTAAATTTGCGATGGCAGTTACATATATAGAAATGATATATGGGTCATAAAAATTGTATTTATGACATAACTATCGAGGTACCTGAATTGGTGACACATGATAACCTTGTCCATTTTTCCAACATAGCATACAACCTTCACAGCTAACCATAAATAAAACACCATTACATTCCTTCTTTGGAGCGTTTTCTTCAAAATCAAAATAGTTTCAAGATAGATTCAAATGACGAAAATGTGAAAAGTGAACAAGCCACAAGTAGTGGATGGACCAGATCTAGAAACCCCACGAATCAGGGATAGTGTTATTCCCATATTACCCCTATTTTTACCCCCACCCAAAACCCCGCAATCCGGAATAGAACTCTTCAAAAGATTGTTAGGATATTGGAATTGGAATTAGGAATGACATTGGCTAAAACAACTGTTTTCCTCACTTTCTAGTGATGAAATACACCATAATATAGCTTTAAAATAGAACAATAAAACATATAAAGCAAATATAAACAAAAACAGGAGTTGTAATTCTGTAAAATTAGGTCAGGTCAGATGTACAGTAGGTATTGAGGGATAAGCCTTTACAAAAGCACCTCGAATCTACTTTTACGAAGAGTATTGAGAGGGGAGAATGGGTGGTGGATAGAGTGGAATCTGTTGAAGTGGCTTGGTTGTATATGTTATTAGTCTGTATACGTCGTTGAGCTGTCCCACGACTGGGTACGAGCAAGTGAAACACGCTAGAACGTACTACCACACCCACTAAATATGTCCGCCTTGGCTGGGAACTAACCCAGGCCAAGCAGATTCACACGTAAGCGTGCTATCCACTAGACCGTCGCGGCTCTATACCCGAATCGGTACCATCCAAGGGTGTCAAACTTTCAACATTACACACAATTTACTGTTATTGTTATATATGGAAACTTAATGGCCAAGGTCATAATACATCCACAACAATAATAAACGTGTCTTATCTATCATAATAATTGTACAGTACAGTACCTAACAAGTGACCCTCTGCGGGTCCCACTACGTAAACGTATTCAATCTAACCTTGCCAAAATTGGTAACACTGTTTTTTCTGTTTATTTCTATAGCTATTATAACAACAACAAAAAAACGGTGGCACACGATCAATATAGCAAGACAGTATAGGAAGTATGGAAAGGCAGCGTTACCAATTTTTGCCAGGTTAGCTTGAATACACTTCAATAATCCCTTTTTGATGGGATCGATGATCACTCTGGCCCATGTATTAAATTAAGAGAGGCTTCGCTATAGCTGTATGTGTTTGTCTAAAGTCCATTGTAATTAAACATCAGTAAAACACTATTTAACCTTATCTGTCGAAATCCACTTGTCACACACCGCTGCCGACTCTCCGTTCGATCGCACACACACTGACAAACACAGACGCACGCATACGCAAAGGCCAGCAGAAGAAACACAAAAATAAAGTCACTCACTGAACAATCATACGTAAACGCGCGCTGAAATTCAAAGCAAGAAGGTGGTGATGTGTGTGTTGTGGTGTGGGGGAGGGGTGTGTGCAGAATACGGGGGTAAAGGGAATGGATGAGGAGGGGGAGAGAGAAGGAAGGGACCGGCGAAGGTCAACAATGCACTAACTATATTATAAATCTTCCTAATCGCTCTAACCCACTCATCTCTGCCCTAACACCGCCTACAATAACCGCACAAACCCCGCCCCCTAAACCATCTCAAACTCACAAACCCGCGCTATCAACCCTTGCCTAATTCATAGATCAACCCGAAGCTAATGCCGTATTTTACAAGACCCTCGATATTCCTCGCAAATTCTAAGATGCGATCGCAAGATATTTGGCTTGAAAATAAAACCAATTAAGAAATCTCCTTTGCGTTCAGTTGCAGGTCATTGGATCATAATAGAAGAGTGAAATATTCAGACACGAGACGATACCCTCTTCAAATAATGTATCTGATACAGTTAACACACACACAGACACATCATCATCTCTACCTTAACCCCTTTAGTACGACGATTATAGTCTTCCTCTTTCTCTTGCTATTATTAGACGATTTTATTCAGCTTAAGAAGGACTTATGAGGGTTAGTTGAGATAGTTTCAGTCACTTTGCTTGTTATAGTTCCCTTCAAAGATGAATATCGCCTATAAATAGCAATATTCGATACGAGGATCTAAGACGTCATAGTGCTGAAGGGGTTAACCTCGGGTATGCTAATAATAAGCCATAGCCCACAGAGTAATATTTGAATATCTAATATGGTGTAATATAAATAGTATGGTCATCGATTATGTAAACCCTTTCAAGCTACGATTACGCATTTCTTAACAAATATTTCCGGTTATTATTAGACGATTTTATTCAGATTAGGAAGGGTATATGGAAATCAGAAAGGTAACTGATACAGTCTTTACCTTTATTATTCCCAAACATCTTTCTTAACCCCTTACGGATGGGGATGTTTGTAACTTCTACTACCTGCCTGGCGGGCATATCTACCCTAAACGAGCTTCATTCCATGCTCTTTTTCATGCATAAACAAGAGCCAGAGCGTAATACAATTATGTATTCGTGAAAGGGCGATAATAGAGCTTTCCAATGACACCTGAATCATCCTTGTACGACCACGGGTTCTCTTGCAACAATTGCGCAACACGCAACACGAGGGCAAATACCCTAAAATACGGTAAATTCCTAAGTTTTTTCCCTTGTCTCGCGAGGCCAGGGGTGTGAGATGTTGTGATGGGGAGCTCAGTCACCTAGCTTGGTCCATGCCGAGCGGTCAGAGACCTCCTTTCGTCCTCTCAACGCGTGGACTCTCTCTCAGAGCCGATAATGTGCTTAACATCCCTTGTGACATATGTCGGGCCCCGCAGGGGTGGCCATGATTCTCTCCCTCGACATATGTCGGGCCCAGCGGCTTGAGTGTTAAACTGCTTAAAATAATCTATTGATAATATAATAAATACAAAAAATGGTCCTACATCTGGCAAATAAGGCATGACCACGTGTTTCCGAGCCGTTTTCCTCCCCAACTTACAACTTAACTACCCCCCCCCCCCCCCGCTCCCCTATCTCCCATCTCTGTCCTTCTTTCCTTGCCTCACCCCTCCCCTATCATCCCCTACCTTCTCCCTTCCATCTCCTTCTTGTTCTTGATCTTGATTCTTGATTGAACCCCAGAAGCTGAAGGCGGCCCTGGCACCGACAGAAAGGTGGGGCCCACTATGGAACCCTGAAGAAAGCCGAGGATTTACCGATACCAGAGCCGACCACCGTGGGCGCCGCGTCCCTCCAGCGGGCGAGCCACGTGTCACAGGTCCAGGGAATCGCTGGCCCCCACCAACCAGAAGGGAGTCAAGATGGCTCGGAGTGAAGTCGGCACAGTCGGATGATCAGAGGATGACGAAGGCAGAGCAGGGTAGCATGGAGGAAGGGGATGAAGCTGGGGGGAGAGGCTGCGGAACCACCTACGCGGCAGGCAATCACCGGGACCGACTGAAGTTCTCCCAAATAAAGCCACAGATTGCGCCGGGCACCGGGGTCGTCCTACCGCGACCGCGATCCAACAGCAACTCTTCCCTCTCCTTCCTTCCAACAATCCGGTTCACCCCCCTTCCCATGTCGTCCCTCTCCTTTCTTCCTCCTCCCAACTTTTGTCTCTTCTCTCCCTTTCCACCCATATCCACTTCTACCCCTACTTCTCTTTCCCCTTACATTATCCCTCCCCCTCCCCCTTTCCTCGTGCTACCTCATGGTATCCCTATTTCATTCCCCATAAGGGAGTTAGGGGGAAGGAAGGAGGTTAGTAGAGGAAGAACTAGAAGGTGAAGCTTAAATCAGTAAGAGATAAATAAAGTATCATGTATAGTTTTTAGTTTCCCTTTTTTCCCTCTCCCCGACTCATCCTCTTCCTTGTCCAATACTGAATATATATGAAAATTTCCAATGACATCCGCGCATACATATGTAAATACGTGAATAATAATATTACCCATGCATTTAAGTATGTAAATATTGCATGTATTATGTACCAATTATTACATTATGTTATTTGATACATTATATATACATATATATACAGTATATACTATATATATATATATATATATATATACTGTATATATAAACAGCATATATATATATATTGTTACGTATCTTGATCCTCAAGTGGTTAACTTGATGAATCTAGATAGCACAGAGATATAATATTAAGGTATCAGTCAGCTGAAGGCAAAACAAAAGTAATATCTAATAAAATTATTTCCTGTTGTTGCTTCCTTTCCTTTTGGATCTTAGGACTTAGTATCCTTTATTGACTGATACTCTTTAATTATGAAAAATACTGAAACTAATTAAAGTCATGTAGTATTTATAAAGAATTATTATTTAACCGAAGCTTAGTAGGCTATGGTTATGAACCGAAGAAGTTATATCTAAAGAAGGACTATTAATTCTATAAAAAGTCTTGAAAGATAAATATTAAAGTAAGAATATTTCTGTCTCTTACCCTTTTTGGAATGAATAGATAGTTTTCTTATGTCCTTTTATTTATATTTAATGTAATTATTCTTGGTTCTTGTCTTACGTTAATAGTATTATATTATTATTATCATCAGGAGTAATATCAAAGTCACATAAAAAGGTAGATATATATTTAATAATTAGTTAAATGCATTTCTTAACCACGTAACATTTGAAGTTTGATTATGAGTAAATAAAGTTACAGGATCGCTTCATAGATTCGATTCAGGTCTCACTCAAATAATATGAAAAGCAAAATATAATATTTTGAAGCAAAAGAATTTTCTTCAGCTTAGGAAATCACTAGAAGTAATATTAACACAGCCATGTTAGTCTAAGGCGATATTACTAATATGAGACAATAGCATCACCGTTAAGCAATGTAAGTTTAATTCAAAGAAAATGAAAGAACTCGTAAGTATTAATATAAAACAATAGTATAACTTTCATCATAACCCAATTACTTAAAGAGTTGCTTTAGTCCACAAGTTAGTCAACTAAAATAGTTAAGTACATAATAGTAGCGTTAACGTTAATTCCCAATCAAATAGTTAAGTACATAAATAGTAGCGTTAACATTAATTCGCAATCAAATAGTTAAACACATAATAGTAGCGTTAACGTTAATTCCCAATCAAATAGTTAAGCACATAATAGTAGCGTTAACGTTAATTCGCAATCAAATAGTTAAGCACATAATAGTAGCGTTCACGTTAATTCCCAATCACATATCTCACTAACCAACATAACGTAAGTGTTTACACCGAACACACTTAACACACATTTATATAATCTGACTGACAGTCACAATCACATTATAATACTTCACCCCGTCTTCCTCCAGCTGCAAGTTCACCTTTCCCAACTCCAAATGAGACTGATTTGAATGCCCACAACTCGGGTCTTATATACTAAACAATGATGGTGTAGGAACGAATCAGGAGGTGGGGGTGGTGCCCGCTCCAATCACAGCTCCTCGAGTTGCATAACAGGTGCCTGGTCCATTCACAGCTCCTGGTGTCGATCATACGTCATAGCGTCGGGTAGTTTGCAGGGTCCCCTATGACGCACGCAGGTGTGAAGGCTTGTTTGCTGGTATGCGGCGAGCTGGTTTCCCCACTCGCTAGTTCGCTTGCTAGTTTGCTTCGCCACTTGGGTAGTTTGGCTCCTTCAACTCTAATTCTAACTCTTAAATTAACATACAGGGCTCCGTATGTCAGACCTCCCCCCTAGAAAAGAGTTTAAGGAGTATAGTACACAATATGAAACATAATACATAAATAGATTCACCACCAGATTGGCAACAGCAAGATCATAATGAGGATATAATAAGGATATCACCCAAAGTAGGCAACGTCTCCAGGTACCACATCAGAACATAGCCGGAACGTAGCTGGAGCGTTATTCGAACTGCAAGGCATCTCACAGCTGAAGGCTTAAAAGCGCACTACAAAAGCATGATATTTACCTCGCTACAAGGGAGAGCTAATTGCCAAAATCCTCTCATTAAGTTAAACTTACTGCTGTATGAGGCCAACCTGGTAAATGCAATCTTTGATCCGTGGCAGTGGGTAGGTATCGTTCTTTGTGACAGCATTAACTTGCCTATAGTCCCTACAAAACCTATGGCTCCCGTCTGGCTTTGGCACAAGTATGACCGGACTACTCCACTGGCTTAAGGCCCTTGTGATCAGCTTGTTTGAAAAAATGAAGTCAAGCTCGACCTGCAGTATACTCCTGCGTTGTGGTGAGACACGGTAGGGGGATAGTTTAATGGGAGTTGCATCCCCTACGTCGATGTCGTGCAAGCTTAAAGAAGTGAGCCCTGGAGTATCACGGAACACACTGGGAGACTGAGATAAAACAGAGATTAGTTGGTTCGCTTGATCAGAGGGAAGATGACAGTTTAGATGGTAATTCCCTCCAAGCCACTGAATTACACTGAAAGTTGGATAGGCTACATGACAAGTCAAAGTCTGCATGGATACCTTCAGGCTCTGGAACAGTCTGTTGCGGGTCAGTAAGAGAACTGAAGACTTCGTCCGCACCAGGCTGTTCACAGGTCCTGACATTCACTGCCACAGTGGGAGAATCTGGAAGAGAGGAATCAGGGGACCTATGGTAGGGTTTCAACATATTTATATGGAATACTTGCGTGGGCTTTCTCCTGTCTGGGGTAGTTACTAGATAATCGGTAATGCTCACCCTCCGAATGATCTTATATGGGCCCCTGAACTTGGCAGATAAAGGTTGGCCAAAAAGGGGGAGCAGGACCAAAACCTCATCACCGGGCTGAAACTCCCTCTCACGGGCTTTTCTGTCATACCAGGTCTTCATGGAGCTTTTAGCCACTGTCAAGTTTTGAGCGGCAAACTCACATGAGGATCTCAGCCGGGTTTTGAAATCTGAAACATACTCGAGGAGGTTTTGGTTCCCCTCCTGGCCAACTAGGCTATCCTGCAATAGTTGCAAAGGACCTCTTACCTGGTGACCGAAAACTAGCTCATTAGGGGAAAAACCCAGGGATTCAGTGGGAACCTCACGAGTAGCAAATAAAAGAAAAGGTACCCCCTTATCCCACTCAACTCCGGTCTCTGTACAATACTTACGTAACATTCCCTTTAATGTCTGATGATATCGTTCGAGAACCCCTTGACTCTCTGGGTGGTAGGTGCTAGACTTAACATGCTCGATACCCAGCTCCTTCAGGGACTGCTGGAAAATGTTAGAGGTAAAATTAGTTTCTTGATCACTTTGCACCTCATGGGGGAAACCCATTCTGGTGAAGAATTTGAGCAGTTCCTTGATGACAGTTGGAGCAGAGGTAGTCCTTAAGGGTATAGCCTCTGGGTAGCGAGTTGCCATGTCCATGATAGTTAATAAATACAGGTTACCTTGGGAAGTCTTAGGCAATGGGCCTACAATGTCCACTACCACCCGAGTAAAAGGATTCTCGAAAACGGGCAAGGGCACCAGAGGATGTACAGGCACCTTCTTATTGGGTTTTCCTGTCATCTGGCAAGTGTGACACACTCTACAAAACTCCACTACATCTGCACGCATTCCTGGCCAGTAAAAGTGGGCTCTGATTCTGTCTAGAGTTTTTCTCACACCTAGGTGTCCTGCCAATGGTGTACAATGTGCCATTTCCATGATATCTCTACGACAAGGTTTGGGGACTACTATTTGATGGACGTCCCAAGCCCCGTCATCGATTGGTCTGTGTGGCGGTCTCCATCTTCGCCACAATACTCCTCCTTTGAGGTAGAAACATTCACCACCCTCCTTCTCACATTCCTCTTCACTCACGGACCTGGCAGCTAACTCCTTGCATTCACTATCATCTCTCTATAGCTCTACCAGGCCACTAGGACAATTTGGAGGGGTTTCATGGTCATCGTTAGGGTCAAGATGAGCCATAAAGGTGTCAGATAAATCCACCTCAGTCACATCATCAGGCACAGTTGGAGCGTTATTCACACTCTCATCATCCCTTTCATCAACTCTTACATTCGGTACATTTCTGTCTGAGGGAACTGCTACTTGAGACATTGAACATGTGACAGCACACACAGGGAAAACAGTTGGCATCTCCTTGTCGAGCTCACCGGTTAGTGGCTCGTTAACAGGGGAAAGTGACAAAATGGGGTCTGGTCGGACCTTCTCACCTGCTACATCATTCCCCAAAAGGAGTGTTACCCCAGGCACAGGGATATCTTGGGACCTACACAAAGCTATGGTGGCCTCACCCTGTAGTAACTCACATTCAATTTCGCCTTTTACCAAGTGTGCATAAAATTGGCCTCCAGCACCTCTCATTACAACTGGTTCGCCAGCTGGGCACTCAGTGTAAGGATTCACCATGAGGGTGCTAGTAGAACCTGTGTCTCTCAGAATTTTTACCTCATGCATACAACCATTTAATCTCACGTTGCCAGATGAAATAAAGGGACGGTAACTGTCCTGCACTGATGGTGAAATTATTATTGGCTTAACCCTAGTGGGTTGCACCACACATGCTACTACACCCCTGTCTAGATGATTTACGTTAGCTGCTAGGTACTCCTTCTGTCGGGAGTCCTGTATTAAAGGAACTTTTGGTGCTAGGTACTCCTTCTGTCGGGAGTCCTGTATTACAGGCACATATGGAGTTTGAGATATGGCGGCAACTGTCTGCCCCGATCTCTCGGTTCTCTCCTTGGCCCAGCACTGATAAGCTAGGTGGCCTCTCTTGCCACAAAAAGTACATACTTTAGGGGATACGGGAACGTTCCCTCTTTGAGCATTACTATTAGTTTGGGGCCAACCTCTGTTACCATTGCCCTGAGTCGCATTTTTAGTTGGGGGAACAATTCTATTTTGGCTAGCTGGGGAAGACGTTATAGGCTTGTGACTGGGTCTGTCAGATTTGTGATTGGGATACTTAAAATTAGAGCTAGAATTATCGTAGGGCTTCTTTCCACGAAATTTGTTGTTGAGCACGTATGTGTCAGCCATGTCAGCAGCGTCGGCAAGACAATCTACCTTCTTCCCCTTTAAATGATAGGATACAGAAGAATCAATTTTCCATAGGAAATTTTCTAACAGGACCAACTCCTTCAGATCGTTGTAGCTTGTGACTTTCTTACTCTTGACCCAATGATTGAAAGTTTTAGTCATGGTCCTGGCAAATACCTTATGGGTTTCTTCTACTTTCTTCTGGTTTTACGGAAATATTGCCTGTAAGCCTCAGGCTGCAATTGATAGGTTTTTAGGATAGCTTCTTTGAGATTGTCATAATCTGCCTAACCTCTGCTACTTCTGACAAATACGTGGCTCGAGCCTGCCCTGTCAAAACAGTTTGTAACATAAAAGGCCATTGATCTCTTGTCCACTTCATACCTCCAGCAACTTCCTCAAACAAAACAAAGAAATCCTGCACATTATCCTCAGTGAAAGGTGGAATGACACTAGTCATAGTCAATCCCAGAGGGGGAGCAATTTCGGGAGCATTTGTATTGACATTTAGTTGAGCTATACGATATTGATATTCACATTGTTCGGTCGTTGCTCTGGCTTTTATGCTGGCTTCTTCGGCATTTGCTTGTATTCTGGCTAGTTCTACTTTTAGTTTGGCTTGTTCTAGTTCGAATATTTGATCACCGGTCAAACCAGGTGGCAATTGTTCATCAAGTTGGCTAGGTTTACTCGGGATCCCACCAACTGCTCCGTCTCCCTCCCCGCCTTCTACAGGGAACAGGTGGGTTTTTATGGTCTGAGCCACCTCTACTTTAGACATGTTTAAGAGAGTTAATTGGAGATGTGAGGCAAGCACTTTCAGTTCGGATTTGGACAGACAGTCAATATCAGGGGCTGTGGGTTCTGATTCTATGAAAACTCGAGCATCTTCGTCATTAATTAGTTGAGGCATGATTAATATTTGATTTTTAAGTAGTGAAACGTTAATGAAACCGAGTGAAACTGTATGAAACGAATCCTGGCAAGGTCGCCACTCTTCAGTTACGTATCTTGATCCTCAAGTGGTTAACTTGATGAATCTAGATAGCACAGAGATATATATTAAGGTATCAGTCAGCTGAAGGCAAAACAAAAGTAATATCTAATAAAATTATT
This sequence comes from Lithodes maja, assembly GCA_037953745.1. NCBI lineage: Eukaryota > Metazoa > Arthropoda > Malacostraca > Decapoda > Lithodidae > Lithodes > Lithodes maja. The sequence continues at coordinate 82,825 of JBAKBP010007810.1, read as the reverse complement.
TCCTGTTGTTGCTTCCTTTCCTTTTGGATCTTAGGACTTAGTATCCTTTATTGACTGATACTCTTTAATTATGAAAAATACTGAAACTAATTAAAGTCATGTAGTATTTATAAAGAATTATTATTTAACCGAAGCTTAGTAGGCTATGGTTATGAACCGAAGAAGTTATATCTAAAGGACTATTAATTCTATAAAAAGTCTTGAAAGATAAATATTAAAGTAAGAATATTTCTGTCTCTTACCCTTTTTGGAATGAATAGATAGTTTTCTTATAATTATGTCCTTTTATTTATATTTAATGTAATTATTCTTGGTTCTTGTCTTACGTTAATAGTATTATATTATTATTATCATCAGGAGTAATATCAAAGTCCCATAAAAAGGTAGATATATATATTTAATAATTAGTTAAATGTATTTCTTAACCACGTAACATTGAAGTTTGATTAGGAGTAAATAAAGTTACAGGATCGCTTCATAGATTCGATTCAGGTCTCACTCAAATAATATGAAAAGCAAAATATAATATTTTGAAGCAAAAGAATTTTCTTCAGCTTAGGAAATCACTAGAAGTAATATTAACACAGCCATGTTAGTCTAAGGCGATATTACTAATATGAGACAATAGCATCACCGTACTAAGCACCGTTAAGCAATGTAAGCTTAATTCAAAGAAAATGAAAGAACTCGTAAGTATTAATATAAAACAATAGTATAACTTTCATCATAACCCAATTACTTAAAGAGTTGCTTTAGTCCACAAGTTAGTCAACTAAAATAGTTAAGTAAATAATAGTAGCGTGAACGTTAATTCCCAATCAAATAGTTAAGTACATAAATAGTAGCGTTAACGTTAATTCGCAATCAAATAGTTAAACACATAATAGTAGCGTTAACGTTAATTCCCAATCAAATAGTTAAGCACATAATAGTAGCGTTAACGTTAATTCGCAATCAAATAGTTAAGCACATAATAGTAGCGTTCACGTTAATTCCCAATCACATATCTCACTAACCAACATAACGTAAGTGTTTACACCGAACACACTTAACACACATTTATATAATCTGACTGACAGTCACAATCCCATTATAATACTTCACCCCGTCTTCCTCCAGCTGCAAGTTCACCTTCCCCAACTCCAAATGAGACTGATTTGAATGCTCACAACTCGGGTCTTATATACTAAACAATGATGGTGTAGGAACGAATCAGGAGGCGGGGGGTGGTGCCCGCTCCAATCACAGCTCCTCGAGTTGCATAACAGGTGCCTGGTCCATTCACAGCTCCTGGTGTCGATCATACGTCATAGCGTCGGGTAGTTTGCAGGGTCCCCTATGACCACGCAGGTGTGAAGGCTTGTTTGCTGGTATGCGGCGAGCTGGTTTCCCCACTCGCTAGTTCGCTCGCTTGTTTGCTTCGCCGCTTGGGTAGTTTGGCTCCTTCAACTCTAATTCTAACTCTTAAATTAACATACAGGGCTCCGTATGTCAGAATATATATATATATTTATATATATATATATATATATATATATATATATATATATATAGAGAGAGAGAGAGAGAGAGAGTATATATATCATACTTTAATTCTGGTGCAACCGGAGTTTTGATGAAAAGAAGAAAAGATAGACTTAACATGTATAATGTATTATGATTTGTATATTTATTAATGTGATGCAGACTAGGATGCTCAAATCAGGTGTTATGTATTGCAAGAAGTGAATCGATGTTTCTGGTAATGCAGAAAGTGTTGCAGTTCTAGCAGAAGATGTATTGTTGATAAATAATGCTGTGTAGCATTGAAATATATAAATATATTCAAATCAGCTTCTTCTTATTTTGCCATGCAAGTAGTGAGTCGGTGTTTCAGGTCATTCCTGGGTGTTACAGAAACTTCAAGGAATATTGTTTCACTAATAATTCGTTTATTAACCATTTCAGAACGAGTAATGTCTCTTTTACTACAGTTTAGTTATAGTGTGGGCCCTACTGTGGGGTGTTATGCTGTTTAGGAAGGGTCTGTGCTAGTTAATTAAAGGGTTAATGGATATAGTGTGTAGTCTTTTAAATGCTAGAGACCCTTCTTATACTGACAACATCATCTAAGGGTAGCCTGAATAAATAGATAAAATATCCCCCGCACTAAAATGATTGAGGAGGTTTAACTATTACTGGGTTAATGCGATCTATATATTCCATTAATCTCTGTTGTATTGCATATAGTGACTCTGTGTGATTGGTACGTCCTCAGAAAGTTAAAGTGGCAACTTTTGAAGTTGAATTACAAACAAGTGTTGTGTGTACAACACCTGATTCCCATCTTGAAGGTCTCGCGTTCAATCCCCGCTCAGATTGAAAAGTTTTTCTGGGATACAGCCGGCGGTTACCATCTCCCCATGAGCAAGGGGGATGGGTAATGGTCTCTGGTAGACTAAAGAAAGCCAAGCGCTTGTGAATCCTCGAAGGAGGAGATACGGGCGCTATATAAGTAACCAGAAGATTATTATTATTATTATTAAATGCAGTTTTAAATATTGCTGTACCATTATGCTAAAGTTATGCCAAAGAGTTTTATTTTAACATTTTTAATATTTGTATTTATGCATTTTATTTTATTTTTTATGTTTTATGTTTTTACAGAAAACCAATCGATATTCCTAGTACGTGTTGCAGGAGTAACAGTGGCGACCAGTTAATAGGTATTAGCTCATAAACAAAGTTTATTTACGAGATGTATACCGTTGTATACCTCTTTCTCCCTCGTGCTTAGACCCATAAGTTTAGAAATGTTATAACGGTCGGCCCATTAGTTGGGCGATTTTAACACCTTAACCTAAATTTTGTGGTAAATTTTAAGACCTATCGTGCCATTTAGGTGTCACTTTTTTCCCCTGGCGACTGATAGCGAGCCTGAAATTATAACAGGAACCCCGTGAATATTTTCTACAGAAATATATACAAATTTATCTTGAGGGGGGTTTAGGGGGTGTATTTCTAAGTTTGAGGGAGGTCTAGCGAGGAAATTAATACATTTATATGAATACATAAATGTATAAACAAATTATACAGCCCCTAGGCCCTTAACCCCTTCTGTACCGGAGATGTCCTTTTAACTATATTCTGGCAACTATTAGACGATTGTATTCAGTTTCAAAAGGGCCTCAAGTAAATACCAGGCTTCGATTTATCTCACTGAACTATTTGGACTACCTCAGATCCTTAATAAACTGCACATAATCCTCTAAATAAAGTTAGAGTAAAATGAAAAAGACGTCGCCAGAACAGAAAGGGTGTGTCCAGGCATTTTGGCTCGAACGTCCCTTGATTTTGGCCCTGTCACTCTTTCAACTATGGGAGAGGCACTCGCTATAGGCAGTTCTGCCTTTTGCCTCCCTCAATCACATAGAAAAAGAAAAGAAAAACAAATATATATTCAAATATTGATATCAGCTTTGTATGTGTGTTTCAGGTAGTGAGTCAGTGTTCCTGGTCCGTCCTGAGAGTGTTACAGTGACGGCTGGTGAGGATGTTATGTTGAGATGTATTGTGGTGGACTCTAACTTCAACAGTGTTGCCTGGAATAAGAATGGATTCGCTCTAGGTAAGTACATTAATCACTCAATCAGTCCTTCAATCAATCAACCATTCAATTAATCAATCAATCATTCAATCAATTAATCAATTAATCATTCAAACAATAAATCAATCGATCAATCGATTAATCAATGGTGGGTTATGCATTGTCTAGGCGAGGCACTCAGCCACCAATTCCGGTCCCAGGAGTCTTATCGGGCAAGGTTTCAGGCCGTAAACAGTTTACCTTGCCTCAGCCATGAGTTATGTTGGGAATGGTGAGCTGTGAGTATTTCAGAGTAATGAATGAAACAAAACATGTCGACTTGTGAGTCCTTCCTACTGGTAGTGAGTCTCCACTGGTGAATTAAACACGAGTTGTGAGTCTGCATGTAACAGGTGGGGCGAGGTAAGGAAGTCACTACAATCAACTAACAAGGTTACCTTCACCCACCAGAAAGCCCACGGCAACTTTACTGCCTCAACGGGACAAGGTATATTGGACTTATCTGTATCTAAGACAAGCGTGGTATTTCTTATTTATCCCATTAGTTTGGCCATTATTAGACGCTTTACCCCATCACTTTGTTGATTATATGAACTTTGGCCCCGTTTGTTTGACAATCTTAAGAACTTTTGTGCAATTTAGATGTCTATCTTTTCCTGGTGTGCGATAGTGAGCCTGCAATGTTAAGAAAAATCGGCCTTCGGCTGGGACATTTATCTACCCCTACCAAAAAAGCACACATTTAGCTTGCAGAAAGGTCTGAGGAGCATTTATAGCTTGAAGTGGGGGTCCGGGGTGACATTATTTAGTTGAAGGAAGGTCTGAGGGGATGTTTGTGTTTAGTTTGAAGAGGCGTCTATGGAGAAAAATTCCTAAAAATCCCCCTGATGTCCATACAGCAGGATACGAACATAAATTTGCTCCTAGAATATTGTCGGAAAAATCACTCTTGTGACACCACTTTTATGTAGAACACACCAACTTTACTGCCTCACCGGGACCAGGTAATTGGGACAACAGGCATTTTACTTCAATGACAATTTCGTCCTTCTAGTCTGGCTATCTGTAGGTAATTCCTAAAATAACAGATAGCTAAGTTTATGTTTATTATAATGATTTAACTTGTTTAAGTGCATAAGAAGTTATATTTATTTTATCCGTGTTATCATTTGACGATTATAATCTGTTTAGGAAGGATTTATTAAAGTCAAAGAATTAATGGCGATATAATACACCTGTCTGATTACTAGAGGCACTTCCCAAGCAGCAAAACGTCGTCTAATAATAGCCAGAATACTAAGGACTAATGGTGTCACCCATACCGAAGTGGCTAAACATACAGTAGCTGTTTGTTAACAAATATTTCCGCAGGTTTGTTACGAGGAAGGTATTGTTAACTGAATTGACGGGATTGGTGAAAGAGGGGTTAAAGGACAGTTGCAGAATTGCTAGTCTGCAAGTGAACAAGAAAAAGAAGCAAGGACAGCAGGGACGACGAAGAACAAAACATATACCCGAGCACCCCCTTCCTTCAGGAGTTTCTCATTCTCTATGGGAGAGGGCATCACCCAAGCATATAATGCAGTTACCCCAAGAAAAGGGAAATTTGGGGAACCAATCACAGCCCTGGTTTCAAACCGTGCCCGCCAATCACCGGACAGCATTTCCTCAGTCCCTGGATCTACAGTATAATGAAACTATGCTTATGCAAGTAGAACATCAACGGCCAGAAGTCTACAGGTATAAATGGACTTAGGCAGGAGGGCGAGTTATGACGAACCTGGAGATATCATAACCCTCGCGGAAGAACAACTAATAGGCAAGCTACAATAAAGTTTGTCTAGGAGTTTGGATTATGGAATAATCCATATAAGTAAGATTGCTCAATTATTAGGCTAAGTAACTAGTACCTAAGTCATAAATAAACTCCCTATTATACATGTACCAATATAAACAGCCATTATGTATGTCTACGATAAGTATTAAACCTCACAGCTCGATCACAACATATTCACAATATCCCTATTGCGTTGAACTCATGCAAGTGCGTATGGGTTAATCCTTCTGAATCTTATTCTACTTCATATGTAGATCTGTGCCTAAGATCTAGTGTTCATTTTGCTTCGTAACTCTTCTAAAACGTTTTGTGCATACATTACATACTCGTGTTAATTAATTCACCTAGCCACGTACTCACAGATTTTCCTTGTATATGTTATTCTTTTATGTATGTTACAAATTGAGTTCGAAGTGTATTTCGTGTACTTATTCCCTTCCTAATAATAACCTGTTACCTAAAACCTACGCTCAATTTCACATTTGATTTATCTCAGTCCCCCCTCGTTGAGAAGTTTTATTATTAATTATTGATATATGTTTGCTTCCCCAGATCCTAATTTTATGCTTGTTTACTTAAGCGTTATTGTAATTATTATATGAACTATTATTGATGTTCATTTGATTACTGATGTAGATAATTCTGATTCTTCTCGTCTAGTAATTCTAGCCTTGCATAGATTCGAATACACCGCTTATTAGGTGAATTCTTCATAATACTCGTTCAGATATCTTGTTTATACCATTGTGAGTATTTCATTAAGTACAACTTTGCCGTGTACGCTCCTTTCTATACAATTAACATTTTGTTTAATCATTCTTTACACAAATCATATTTAAGCGTTTCTAGGACATCTGTTAACTACGTTAGTTTTTTTTTTTTTTTTTTTTTTTTTTTCTATATTCCAACTTACTTCCTCTCGGGCATAGGCTGAGAGCCTTAACATTCACCGCTTTACAATGAACAGTGAAGCCCGTGAGGTCTTGTTCCAGTCTAGGGAGTGAGACATGTGAAGCACGTAGAGTACAACAAGCACCTGCCATCTTGCCTTCACATGAGGCACGGTGCTCACTCATGGCCCGAAACGACCCCATCTCTGAAGCCATCTCGTTCCCGTGCTTCACTGTCTCTTCCCCTACACTCGGACTCTCACACTTACACACACACAATGCCACCTGTTGAGCAGATAACTCACCAGGCATTGCACCCCTATAGCATATTTTGAATATGGGAATATTCATACAGTGCTATTTAATCAGGGAACAATGAGGGTATTTTATTGACGTTTCGGTGGGCTTGTGGTAATGCACTGATACCAGGTACAGCACAAATTCCATCCCAATAATATCTTCCCATTGATACATCGGGTTTGAACCCGGGACCTTTGGATTACCAGGCCAGTGGCAAGACCACTCCACCACACCTCCCCAGACTTTATCAGACTTTGTCTTTAATTACGATTAATAGATATTAATTTATAGTTCATTCGTAATCGTATAGTAAATAGTAAATCTGAATTCCTCGTCCCGAGTTGTTATTATTACATACAATCGATTGAAGAATATATATTTCAGATCATAAATTACACAATTCAAAGTAAGTAGATATTGAATTGTAAAAATAATTAATTAGTGCATTGCCATTAAATTCATTGCATTACCTCAGATACTAAGTTTATAGTCACACAAACAAGAACTATATTTTCCAACATCGCAGTAACTTGTATGACCTGAGAAGGTACCTGGTCAAAGGTCGCACTAGCCGTAAAAGTTTACCTAGCTCGTACGCGCGCCCTCACTCCGTGAACATTACTCGAACCAGCCACCCGTGTAATTGTCTTTAAACTCTCAATTCATTCATACTCTCCTACTTAGCGAGTTTTCTAATCTTTTGTTTATTGAAGAATAGTTCACGTTAGACACTTGACCCATATCATTATTATTATTAAAGGTTGATGCTATAGGTCACATGTTCATTATATTTGATTGCATATTTCTTATACTACATTTTACCACTTTATGTTTATACTTTGTTTTATTAATTGAAAGATCGATTATCCTTGATCTATTTCAATACATGCATTACTTACTGTTGATCATAATAGTTAAGTAATGGGTCAAAGATACTTCTATAAACCCCATGCCTTTGAATACACTTATGTGTATAATTTACATGTGTGTTGTTACTGAGTTCTGTAGTACCTAGTTGAATATTGATTGTGAGATTAAGAACGTGTTCGGTGTGTCCCTGTTGGGAATATTTACGGTCTATAAGTCCATAGTTGGGTTTTAGTAAAGACTATATCATGGATTATAAATATTATAACCCGACATAACACTGGCGGCAGCGGTGTCTCAATACGGCATATCAACACGAGTGTACTTACTGTAAAAAAAAAATTGTGGTATTCAATTAGAGTATTTACATTATTCATCATGGCAGCCATTAGGTCTCTTCATATCCCGGCATTCAAGCCTGAGGATAATGATATTTACACATAGCCTATATGGAAATAGTAAAAAAGGTCCTGGACATTATGTTCGGAAACAAAGACGCTTCCAAGATTCATACTATTGTGGTAAAACTAGGGAAGTATGCAACTAAAGTGTCAGGGTATGTGCACGATAATATGTCTGGGTTAACCTGGGCGCAGTTTGAGGTATACGTAAAGATCGCAATTAATCCTGTTTTGGGACAAACCATAGCTGACAAACAGTTTCATGAAGTTCAATATTCAGGAGACTTTGACGGTACTGTTGAGAAATTACAACATATAGCGTTAACTGCGTTCCCAGAGGAAACCACGGCACAAAGGAAGAAAATAATGTTCAAGACGTTGGTGAGGATTCTACCTGACCCAGTGGCAGACCACTTCTCGATAGTTGAGCCAACGACATATGACGCGGATCTGCCTGTGATCAGAAGAATCATGGCTTTAAGAAAATCCAGGGAACAAGCGAAAATTGCAGTGATTAGCAAAGTCACCACTCACCCTACTGCAAATACAGCTCCCATCCAGTAGCTCCTCGGGTAGCAGACAAAGCAGAAGAGTGGGCCCGGATTCCCCCAGCAGATTGGAAAACATGCTCCGGCCCATGCATGCTTTGGTCTTTAAAAAGATCGTTCAATGAATTGACGAGGAAAAGGACAAGGACCCCAAGTTGGTGGGCACAGATTCCCTGGATAAAGCCGCATCAGATTGCTACTATCATTGAAGACGGGACGGCAGGAATAGAAGAAGGAGAAGCAGAGGGGGACATAGAACAGTATCAGCCTGAAATAATCCAGCCAGATCTGCAGGATTTTTAAGCTGTCCCCCCCCCCAAACAAATAGTCGTAACCATGGCGGGGGCTCATGACAGGACATCGGATGAGGGACTTCTGGTGTACAACAAAATCACGCTGAATGGGGTGAAAGTTCGACTCCTCATAAATATGGAGGCTTCCCAATCTTGCTTGTTCCTTCCATTTTTTCGCAAGCATAAAAATGTTTTCGGACAAATACAGTCTTCTTCCATTATACTCATAAGTGCAAATGATCAAGTTATTCCCAATCTTGGTCAAACTCTTCCTTTCTACGTCTACGAATTTTAATTCGCCTGAAATTCCCTCACTTTAAGATCCACACCAGACATGTCAAAACTATTTTGCAGAATCTCTCAGTAGATAAGGCTCCTGGTCCAGATGAAATTCCTCCAATAGTACTTAAGAATTGCTCCTTGGTGCTCGCTCCTGTATTGGTAAAAAATTTCCGTCTGTGTACTCGTACCTCATGCTTCCCAGTACCCTGGAAAGAAGCAAACATCCATCCAGTTCCTAAAAAAGGTGCCTCTTCAGATCCATCAAACTACAGACCAATAGCTATAACTTCCACTCTTGGTAAAGTCTTTGAAATTATATTAAATAATCACATAATTAAGCATCTTGAGAATAATAAATTTATCAGTGATAGGCAATATGGTTTTAGACGATGTCGATCAACTGCAGACATTCTTTGCCTTCTTAGGCATCAAATCAACCAAGCTACAGACCAACATGGTGAAACACATACAATAGCACTGGATTATATCAAAGGCATTTGATAGAGTCTGGCATCAATCCTTATTGTCGAAGATGTCACACTACGGCCTTGCATCATTAGTTCCACTAATTTCTTCTTATCTTCATAACAGAAAAATATGTGTAATGGTAGATGGCCTTTATTCTCAATTTCACTCAATAAATGCTGGTGTTCCCCAGGGATCAGTTTTGGCCCCAATTCTGTTCCTCATTCATATCAATGATCTCATATCTACCACTCATAATCCAATACATTCCTACGCAGATGACTCAACACTCCACAATTCCTTCACATTTACCAATTCTTTCACCCAACCCTATCTTATAAATTCAAAAATAAACACTGCAATTTCTCTGAACCAGGACCTTTCTAGAATTAATGAATGGGGACAAAATAATCTAGTTTCCTTTAATGCACAGAAAACCAAGTACATTCAATTTTCTAACCGACAGAATCTCACTGACTCCCATATATTTTTTAATGATGTAAATATTCCCACTTCCCCTAGTATTGACATTCTCGGTGTAACATTAACTACTAACTTGAGCTGGACACATTATGTTAGAAGCATTGCTAAGAATGCCTCTAAAAACTGGGGCTCCTGTACAGAGTTCGAGAATTCTTCACTGACGAGCAGTTGGCCGTAATATATAAAAGTCATGTGCGTTCTCAGATGGATTACTGTTCACCTCTGTGGGGTGGAAGTGGAGTGGTTGCATTGAGGCAGTTGGACAAAATTTAAAATAAAGCTATTAGATTAATCAATAACCCTGCAATCACACAGGACCTTCCTACATTATCCATACGAAGAAACGTTGCATCCCTTGCATTATTCTACAGATATTTTCACAGCAATTGTTCCGAGGAACTTGCTTCAATTGTGCCGCCTCTCCACATCTTTCCCCGTAGAACTAGGGCAGCTGAGAGCGCCCATGAATTTACACTTGCTCCTCCACAATGCAGAACTTCTGCTTATCAGAATTCATTTATCCCCAGAGCTACTACTCTTTGGAATTCACTTCCATCGAATTGCTTTCCACAAACTTACAATCTACAAATGTTTAAATCCAGTTGTTACAAACATTTTATGAATGGAGGATGCCTTTAGGCACATGGACCTTTTTGTTTTATCTGTGTTTTTCCTTCCTCCATTCATTGTCTCTTAAAAAAAAAAAAAAAAAAAAAAAAAAAACACCCCTCATCCAAATCACGGAGTTAATCAGTCTTTCGTGATTTATAATCCCAGTGAGTCTAAATACGATGGATATTTAGGTCGCGATCTGTTGATTTCTTGGAGTACCTCTATAAATTGCAGGCACAAAACATTAACTTATAATCCACCTTCCAAACTTGAAAAAAAAAAAAAAACTCTCTTGATAACTTGAAGCAGCTCAAATCATCACCTTTGCCTACATCCTTCCCCATCACTGCTGCACCCCAAAGTAATGAAGATAGTCTTCCCATTCAACCGCACTTTATCTCTCAAGCTATTATTTCCTCCACTATCACAGTTCCTCCACATCATGAAAAATGGGTACCATTAGTCCCCACCATAAAAGGAGATGTCCTTTTGACCCCACACCTCCAAAGCCCTTTCAATGGGGTACGCCTAACCGCTCCTAGCCTGCTACCACATCAATTAAATTGCATACAAATTGCTAACATCTCTGACAAACCAGTCACCTTGCCAAAATGGACTGGCCATTGGCGAACTAGAAATGTATTCAGAAGAATTTTCTGTTCCCACTGATTCTTCTCCTCCATATAAAAATGCCCTTCCTGACATTCCCCCTACTCTCACTCTTGACCAACAAACTGACCTCAGAAACCTCCTTATTTCCTATCAAGATATTTTCGCTACTTCTAGTCGTGATATGGGGAAAACAGACATGTTGCATCACCCCATTCACACGGTAGGGCATCCAATAAATCAGCCCATCCGTAGAAAAACCCCAATCCAACGACAAGAAGAGGAGAAACAAGTTCAAGATATGCTCGCTAGAGGGGTAGTCAAATCATCTACCAGCCCTTAGTCATCTCCGGTTGTACTGGTCCGGAAAAAAGACGGATCAACCCGGTTTTGTATTGACTACCGACAACTTAATGACGTTACCATGAAAAACGCCACACCACTTCCCAGAATTGACGACTCTCTAGACTCTTTCCTTGGAGCTAAATGGTTCACCACTCTGGACTTGCAAGCTGGTTATTGGCAAGTACCGGTATTACCTGAACACCAGCAAAAGACAGCACTATCCACCAGCCAAGGACGCTTGTACGAGTTTACGGTACTACCCTTTGGTTTATGCAATGGCCCAGCTACATTCTCCAGGCTGATGGAATCGGTATTGCAAGGACTAACCTGGGAAACCTGTCTTGCCTACCTAGATGATATTCTTGTGTGACGCCTCCCGGCGTTAGCAGAATGGTTGCGTGGGGCATTGCACCTCGCTAGCGCTCGCCAGGATGGGGGGATGGGCTACAGTTGTCCTAGAATGATCTGCTTGATTTAATTAGTGTCGTGTTGCCACAGACAGTCTAGAAATGTTCTTTGTTTTGGTCTGTGACCGCGCCTTGTATTTTATATTCGCTATAATATAAATGTTGCTTGTGTGGGAGGCGAGCGAGAGAGGGTGAGGGAGTACACCTGGCAGCGGGGTGAGCTATGACGCGGCTCGCTTGGGCGCTGACGGCGTTGGCAGCCGGGTGGTCAACTAGTCCCTTCCCGTCGCGGCCTCGTGTTCTTTACCAGCTCAGAGCTTGCCTGACACGCGTATCGCCTACATCCTTTGCAATTCTGTCCCCCATACTCGCCACTTTGCATACTATTTCTCTCTCTCAACTTCTCCTTTCTCATTCTCTAATCTTTATTAAACTCAACATCCCTTCTGGTTTCAGCATAGACGTTCACCGTCGACCAGTCGTATTGTACGCGAAGCTCTCAGATATTTCCATGTATTAGGTTAAGGAGGTATTATGCTTTATTGAGGTTTTGAGAGACGGACTTTTCCGTATGTGTCCTCTCTCGGGAAGGTTGTAGACCGGTATATGTCTCCCTGGCAAGGTGTTGAGTGATTCTTCTTGGTTATCTAAAGCTAGACTAGGGGTAAGGTTACTGTGTCGTTGTCTCCGATGTGTGCAGTGTTAGCTAAGCCCTGCACGACATCGACAGGTACTATGGGAGCCTAAGTTGTCTTCGGGTGGGTTTACTTTGCGAGCACAGCACTGTGGTGTGAGAGGGCCATAGCCTATCCCTCACAACATAGTGCTGCCTCTTTGTGTTGATTTCTGAGGGATCGCCAGCATAGAGCTAGGTACTAGAGACCTAGATTTATCAAGAGAGCATCCCCGTCATATAACGTAATCTTCATTATACCACCTTCGGACAACGTTAGGCTACGAGCCGCATGCTCGCCCATTGTTGCCCTGCCTTGATACCCCAGCTAGACTTTATTAACTGAGCAGACACTGGTTAGAGATAAGCCCCATTATTATATGTATGCAGCATTATTATTCACTGCACTTTTGAGCCGAGGTTGTTGTTGAGTTGCACAACCCTAGTAGGCTGTTGCGTTGTGTCACAAAGCATTTCTTTAGTTGTCGAGCATTACTACCTTTGCGCAGTCTTTATTATTCGCCTGCCTATTATTACTATAATATGTCCTAGCATTTATTGTGACCCGTATTCTGCATTATAATTGTTCAAGATTCTTTACGAACATCTTCCCAGCATCAGACTTATTTCAGAAGTTTCCAGTTGATGTTGCAGGACTAGCATTGCACTTTCTTTAATACAGGAGTGCCAGTTATTTGAGTATCTACCGTAACGTTAATTAATCACGTTAACTATCTTTTCTTTGTGTAACATAATCGAGTAATCTTTTACTGTTTGAGAATAGGCTGTTTCATTGAGCGTCAGCCTAGTGTGTGTGCACCAGCTACCGAGTCATAGGATACCTCGTTGTCCAGGCACGACTCAGGGCGGTAATGGTGTTTTGTTTTCCAGTGTTTAAGGCAGGGGTTGGATCTAGTGTTACCGTTGTTGCATTTTGCCATTATCTAGTCCAATGTTGAAGAGCCCTGTGTCTTTGAGAACCTGGATCGTAACAAATGGCGACCTAGCTCAGGATCTTGTGAACTAAGAGATAATTGCAGGATTCTTGTGGTCATTTGTTTTATTGAGGAATATAGTGGGCACGTTAATTTTTTTTTTGGCAAAGTAGTATAGCACTTGATAGTCTTCAGACATTTTTGGCAAGTGAATAGTGCTACATAGGAGCTTGGGTACTTCTTTTTTTTTATAAACGTGAGAATTATTGGTGGACACAATGGGAGGCGAATCAGATCATACTGAGAGTTCAGGGAATGATGCAGGCTCTGATGGGCAGATGCCAGGGGGGTTAGTAACTAGTGAGGAGGACACAAAGAAGTTTTTGGAGGTGCCTATAACAGCTGATCGACTAGAGGGAATTAGCCCCTCATGGGGCTTAAGGTGGCTCATGGCATCAAGAAGAACGATTTGAGGGCTTGCGTACTGGGGGCGGCTAGTGAGGTCCAGGATGGAGAGGGTGCTCGGGGACTTCTGCTCAAGCCCCCCGTCCACTCTACTCCCATCGGTACCTCTAGGATGCCGGAGTTTAGTACGTTCCCGCAGGCCGATAGCCGCTGGCAGCGTGGTTTAGGATCGCTGGGTGGGCCTCCAATAGTTGCACCTCCTCCTCAAAGTTTCACTACAGAAATGCTCTTCCAGCTTGAGATGGCTAAGATGCAGGCTGAGCGTGAGGAACGTCTCGCTAAGGTTAAACAACAGACTGATCTCGAACTCGCGAGAATAAAATCCGAGTCGGAGGCTGAGTCTACCAGGTACCGGGCAGATATCGATCTTGTGAAGACTCGGGTGGAAACGACAGGGCAACGTCTCGGTGGTGGGAATTGTGGGCATGATCAGTCTTTGTCGCACCTGTTGAAGCTAGTCCCTGTATTTGATGAGTCGGGTGTCACCGAATTTTTCATGAGATTCGAGAAGAAGTGCCAGGAACACCAGTGGCCTGGGGAGAAGTGGGCAGCCCTTGTTTCCTCTAGACTTGTGGGCAAGGGACTCAAGGCTTATGATGCATTGCCTATAGAGTCGTGTATTATCTATGAGGAACTCAAGGAGGCTGTCCTGAGAGCATACGAACTACAACCAGAGACGTACAGGTTGAAGTTCCGGGGTGTTACCAAGGGTCGGGAGAGCACCTTTTTGGAACATGCCCGGGAGCTGTCCGATGCTTTTGGGAATTGGCTGAGGTCGGAGAAAGCTACTACGTTTGACGACATTAAACAGTTGGTGCTTTTAGAGCAGTTTTTCAAATGCACGGGCGGCGACCTGACGTTAAACCTGAAAGAAAAGCAACCAAAAACTCTACAGGAGGCAGCTGAGATGGCTGACCTCCGGCTATCACTAATTCGTGGGTGCGGGTCTGCCCAGCGTAGTGAGGCAGGTAACAAGGGGCGTGACGCCCCACCCCCCCGAGTTAGTGATATACCTTATGCAAACAAGTACAAGAGCCATGATACCAAGACTGACCACAAGACTAGCACCGTCCCGTTTAAGAAGGGGCCGGGCCCTTCCCAGTACCAAGGGAAGCCCAAATGGGAGTTGGAGTGTTATCATTGTCATAAAAAGGGGCACTTTGCAAGAGTCTGTCCTAGCAAACCACCTACAGCAGCTGTGTCTTTGGCCTGCAACATTGGTGTGTCTCCGAAGTCGTCTGAGTTTGCCCGTGGCAGTTCGTCAGAGGCTGAGGCACAGCCAATGCAGAAGCACCTGGGAGGCTCGAACCCTGCTCGGGATGTTTTTTGCGACCATAGAGGGCGGGGTTGCGTGATGTGGGCGGGGCGCAAGCATGGAGTAGAGGTCTTGCGTGATACAGGTGCTTCCCAGACTCTGATGAAAAACTTGACTGGCTACCCTATAAACGCGGCTCGGGTGGTAGTGGTGCAGGGTATTAATGCAACTCGGTCATACCCGCTGGTGCGGTTGGAGTTGGAGGTGGATGGTGTGGCACGTGAATTGGATGTCGGGATTGTGGAGAAACTGCCAGTGGAGGGCGTCGACCTTCTTCTCGGCAACGACTTTGCAATGCCCGCTTCGGAGGTTCTACCCTTAGTCGTTGCCGAGAGGCCGGCCGATGTGAGTAGGGAAGAGCAAGAGTGGGTTGAGCGGTGCCAAACACAACCCCTGGCGTGTGTTGTCACCCGAGCTCGGGCAGCTAAAGTGTCACAGCCTAGTCCTCCGTCTTCAGACCAGCGGACGAACGATCAACAGGAGGAGGCTAAAGCTGGAGTGGGTTTTAAGAGTTTTGACTCGGCGGCTCTCCTGGGTGATTCAGTATTAGCATCATTACTTAATTCTGGAGTAGCCCCAGGGCCTGTCATCGAGAGTGACGAGGCTGGGCATGATGAGACTCCACGACAGCAACGTTATGTACATCGAGAGAGACAGAGGGAGCAGCCCAGTATCGGGGAAGGTCATGCATTGCTCCGGGAGCAGTTAGATCGCTTGGCACCCTCAGATATACGTCGGTTGCAACTAGAGGACCCTGAGCTCCAAACGTGTGCTAATGGAGCTGTAGAGCTCGACGAGGACGGCGATGCACAGCCAGGAGATTTGTTTTATTTAGAAGGCATCCTCTATAGGCGTTTTCAAGATCCTAAACGTAGTTGGCAAGAGGGGTCCGGAGTAGTGGACCAGTTGGTGGTGCCACGGGAGTGCAGGGATAGCCTACTGAGGTTGGCGCATGACATACCACTGGCAGGACATCTAGGGGTGAGAAAAACGGTGGCGGCTTTAGAAAAATTGTTTTGGTGGCCGGGGTTGAAGCGGCAGGTGGTAACCTGGATAGCAAGGTGTCATACGTGCCAGAGGGTTGGAAAACCTAACCAAACAATTCCGAGAGCCCCGTTGCACCCCATTCCTGTCAGTGGACTGCCCTTCAGTAAGGTCATCATTGATATGGTCGGACCCCTAACCCCTACTAGTGCCGGTAATAAATTTCTATTAACTATCATGGATGTGGCCACTCGTTATCCTGATGCATATCCAATGAGAAATGGCACGGCAAAAACTGTTGTCCGGAACCTGCTCTTGTATTGCTCGCGGTATGGTTACCCGCAAGAGGCGCAATCGGACCAAGGTTCTAATTTTACCTCTAATCTGTTCAAACAAACTATGATTCAGCATGGCATCAGCACTGTCGTCTCTTCTGCGTATCACCCGGAGAGTCAAGGGGTGTTGGAGAGGTGGCACGCCACGCTGAAAAGCATGCTTCGATGTTATTGCGCAGAGAACGGAAAGGATTGGAACCTTGGTCTGCCGTATGTTTTGTTCGCGGCAAGAGAAGTACCTGGAGAGAGTCTCGGTTTCAGTCCGAATGAGCTTGTTTTCGGGCATCAGGTGAGGGGCCCTCTCCACATGGTGAAGGAGATTTGGGAGGGTACCGCTAAGCCATGTTCTATGTTGAGATACGTCCTCGAGAGCAGAGAGAGAATGCTTAGAAGTCTGGAGCTGGCCGGGCGTAATTTGGTGAGTTCGCAGGCCCGTATGAAGGACAGGTACGATACTAAGGCGAAACTCCTGGAGTTTCAGGTAGGTCAAGAGGTGTTGGTCCTGTTGCCTTTGTCAGGTCATCCTCTGGCTGCCAAGTACGCTGGGCCTTATCGGGTGGTGTCAAAGATCTCCGATCTAGATTACCTCGTTGCCACTCCAGACCGGAAGAAGCGTAACCAACTATGCCACATTAATTTGTTGAAGGAGTATGTGAGGCGCCCACCTGAGTCACTAACTGTCCCTGTGTTGACCTGCTGCGGTCATGGTGGAGAAGGAGAGCGGGGCAGCAATGATCAGGTGGATGATAACTGGGATTGTCATGTCTCGGCTGATCAGTGGGCGGGGAATTCGAGCCAATGTGCGCATGATGCTCTGGCGCACCTGCCGGAGGAACAGCAGGTGGCAGTGCAGCGCCTGTTCGATTCATACCCCACTGTATTTGCCGAGCACCCAGGCCTCACTACTCAAGCGGTGCATGACGTCGATGTAGGAAAGCACCCCCCCTTCAAGTCGATACCTTATCGGGTGCCACCCATTAAACTCCCAGCGCTCAGGGATGAGCTGGAGTATATGCTGGCGAGAGGCTTGATCGAGAAGGGGGCAGTACGGTGGACTTCTCCTGTCACTCTGCAGCCCAAACCTGATGGAAAAGTTCGGTTCTGCATTGACTTTTGGCGGTTGAACGGGTTGACCCCCACCAATGCATATCCTCTTCCCCGGGTGGATGACAGTGTGGATAAGATCGGGAAAGCAAGGTACTTGACCAAGGTAGACCTCGTCAAAGGCTACTGGCAAGTACCACTGTCTGAGCGGGCTAAAGAGGTGTGCGGGTTTGTGGTGGATGGCAGTACTTACCGTTGCAACGTGATGCCATATGGTCTGAAAAATGCACCGGCCACTTTCCAGAGCTTAATGAACGACATCGTAGCAGATATCCCAAACTGTACTGTCTACCTTGATGACGTGATCATTTATGACAACGATTTCCAAAGTCACTGTGAGCACATAGAAGCCTTATTTAGTCAACTTAGTAAAGCAGGCTTGGTGGTTAATCTGGGCAAGTGTGACTTTGTGCAAGCCACGGTGCAGTATCTGGGGTTTGTGGTTGGGTTAGGGCAGGTGAGCCCGCCCCAACAGAAGATACAGGCTATCGACTTGTTCCCCAGGCCGACCACCAAGCGGCAGATCATGAGATTTTTGGGCATGATTGGGTATTACCGCCGCTTTATAAGAGGCTATTCTACTGTGTTAGCTCCTTTGACAGATCTACTAGCCAAAGATAAAAAGTTCCGCTGGGCACTTGAGTGTGAGCAGGCGTTTCGAGTAGTTAAACACCTTTTATGCACTCACCCTATCCTCAGGGCTCCGGACTTTGAACGACCATTTCAGTTGGCGACTGATGCCAGCGGAGTAGGGGCTGGTGCCGTACTTTTGCAGACAGACGAGGAAGGTCTTGAGCATCCAGTCAGTTTCTTTTCAAAGAAATTTAATTCAGCACAGAAAAACTATTCGGTTGTTGAAAAGGAACTGCTGGCAATCGTGTTAGCGCTCAGACACTTTGAGGTCTATGTTCCTGCCTATGGGCCAGTCGTGGTAGTGTATACCGACCACCACCCGCTTAAATTCCTCAATCAATTCCACAACCGGAATATGAGGCTGACCAGATGGTCGCTCATGTTGCAAGAGTACAACTTAGACATTCGCCATCTTGCCGGTTGTGAGAATGTGATTGCGGACTGTTTGTCGCGGGTGGAGGATCCGGGGTAGGCTACCACAGTATGTTGGTATAGCCTCCTGTCTTGGCTCGCGGTGTATTTTTGCGCTGGTGCTTGTTGGCTCGCGTGTGTAGCATCAGCGTAGGGTCGCAGGGCAGGAGTTGTTGGCTTTGATTAGAAGAAAATTAGGCTACATCTATAGTAGCCGCCAAAAACAACATTAAAATAAAATATGAAAAATTAAATAAAAACTTTCTATTTGATAATTAATTTTAAGATAATATTGTAGCTGAGTACTGAGTGCAGATGATTTTCCCTCAGTAGGCTGTGCTTCTTAAAGCTCGCTCTGGGAGCACAATGTTATGAATTAATGTATTATATTTGGGAAGGGTGATAAGATTTGTTTTATATACAAATTTTGTTGTATTTTTTTTGAGGAGACTGAGCTTGCATTCCATGAGTGGCAGAGTGGTTAGGAGTGGCAGATTCTAGCGACATTCTGCCTGTTCAGATATGGGCTCATGGTTGAGTGTCCCATATCTTGGGGGGGGTGTGACGCCTCCCGGCGTTAGCAGAATGGTTGCGTGGGGCATTGCAGCTCGCTAGCGCTCGCCAGGATAATAATAATAATAATAGTTCTTAAAGCTAGCGCATGCTAAGCTAGCTAAGGATAGCTCAATAAGGCCGATTAGGCGTATTTCCATTGGGGTCCTGTACTACTACCCCATCCCTTTGCTCATGAGGGATGGTAACGACTCAGTGCTTGTGAAAAATCTTTAATGCGCCGAGCGTGGGCGCGAACTGGGGCCTTCTGGGTGGAAGTCCGAGACGCTAGTCACTACACCAAGCGAGCCGCTAATAGTATGCAGGATGGGGGGATGGGCTACAGTTGTCCTAGAATGATCTGTTTTATTTAATTAGTGTCGTGTTGCCACAGACAGTCTAGAAATGGTCTTTGTTTTGGTCTGTGACCGCGCCTTATATTTTATATTCGCTATAATATAAATGTTGCTTGTGTGGGAGGCGAGCGAGAGAGGGTGAGGGAGTACACCTGGCAGCGGGATGAGCTATGACGCGGCTCGCTTGGGCGCTGACGGCGTTGGCGGCCGGGTGGTCAACTAGTCCCTTCCCGTCGCGGCCTTGTGTTCTTTACCAGCTCAGAGCTTGCCTGACAACGCGTATCGCCTACATCCTTTGCAATTCTGTCCCCCATACTCGCCACTTTGCATACTATTTCTCTCTCTCGACTTCTCCTTTCTCATTCTCTAATCTTTATTAAACTCAACATCCCTTCTGGTTTCAGCATAGACGTTCACCGTCGACCAGTCGTATTGTACGCGAAGCTCTCAGATATTTCCATGTATTAGGTTAAGGAGGTATTATGCTTTATTGAGGTTTTGAGAGACGGACTTTTCCGTATGTGTCCTCTCTCGGGAAGGTTGTAGACCGGTATATGTCTCCCTGGCAAGGTGTTGAGTGATTCTTCTTGGTTATCTAAAGCTAGACTAGGGGTAAGGTTACTGTGTCGTTGTCTCCGATGTGTGCAGTGTTAGCTAAGCCCTGCACGACATCGACAGGTACTGTGGGAGCCTAAGTTGTCTTCGGGTGGGTTTTCTTTGCGAGCACAGCGCTGTGGTGTGAGAGGGCCATAGCCTATCCCTCACAACATAGTGCTGCCTCTTTGTGTTGACTTCTGAGGGATCGCCAGGATAGAGCTAGGTACTAGAGACCTAGATTTATCAAGAGAGCATCCCCGTCATATAACGTAATCTTCATTATACCACCTTCGGACAACGTTAGGCTACGAGCCGCATGCTCGCCCATTGTTGCCCTGCCTTGATACCCCAGCTAGACTTTATTAACTGAGCAGACACTGGTTAGAGATAAGCCCCATTATTATATGTATGCAGCATTATTATTCACTGCACTTTTGAGCCGAGGTTGTTGTTGAGTTGCACAACCCTAGTAGGCTGTTGCGTTGTGTCACGAAGCATTTCTTTAGTTGTCGAGTATTACTACCTTTGCGCAGTCTTTATTATTCGCCTGCCTATTATTACTATATGTCCTAGCATTTATTGTGACCCGTATTCTGCATTATAATTGTTCAAGATTCTTTACGAACATCTTCCCAGCATCAGACTTATTTCAGAAGTTTCCAGTTGATGTTGCAGGACTAGCATTGCACTTTCTTTAATACAGGAGTGCCAGTTATTTGAGTATCTACCGTAATGTTAATTAATCACGTTAACTATCTTTTCTTTGTGTAACATAATCGAGTAATCTTTTACTGTTTGAGAATAGGCTGTTTCATTGAGCGTCAGCCTAGTGTGTGTGCACCAGCTACCGAGTCATAGGATACCTCGTTTCCAGGCACGACTCAGGGCGGTAATGGTGTTTTGTTTTCCAGTGTTTAAGGCAGGGGTTGGATCTAGTGTTACCGTTGTTGCATTTTGCCATTATCTAGTCCAATGTTGAAGAGCCCTGTGTCTTTGAGAACCTGGATCGTAACACTTGTTTTCGGAAAAACCTGGGCCGAACATTTGCAGAGGTTAAAGCAAGCATTTCAGAGACTCAGAGATGCTAGTCTGAAACTTAAGCCCTCCAAATGCACTCTAGCTAAGACCAAAGTTATCTTTCTTGGGCATATTGTATCAGAAGAAGGGATAGCACCCGACCCCAGCAAACTAGAAGCCATCAGTAAAATTACCCCTCCTATTAACGTTAAAGGTGTACGTGCTTTTCTTGGGTTAGCTTCGTACTACAGAAGATTTGTTAAAATGTTTGCCAAACCTTTACATGACCTCACTAAGAAAGAAGAACCATTCAAGTGGACAGATCTACATCTCCAAGCCTTCAATGATCTCAAAAACAAATTAGTTGCATCTCCGGTTGTATAATTTCCGGACTACACTAAAGATGGAGGGAGTACTTCAATGAGTTGCTAAATGTAAGGAATGAAGAGCCAGCAAACACAGCTGGATATGGTATGGGAGGGAGAAGAAGAGAAGTAGTGGAGGAGGAGGTGGGGATCAGGAGGTCAGAAGTGTGGGAAGCCATGAAAAGAGTGAAGTTGGGGAAAGCACCAGGAACAGATGGAGTGTGTGGGGAAATGTTTAGGTATGGTGGTGAGATAGTGATAGAATGGGTATGGAAAATGTGCAAACTAGCATGGGAGAAGGGGAGTGCACCCGATGCCTGGAAAACTGGCACAATAGTTCCCCTATATAAAGGCAAAGGGGAAAGAGGAGTGTGTGGTAACCACCGAGGAATATGTCTTCTAAGCGTAGTAGGGAAGGTATACAGTAGGGTAGTGATTGAGAAAGAGAGTGAGAACGGAGAAATGGTTAGGCGACGAGCAGGGAGGTTTTAGGAAGGGAAGAGGATGTGTAGATCAGATTTTTACCCTGAATTGTGTTGTGGAGAAATATCTGGAGAAGAAACAAAAGGTGTATGTTGCCTTTATGGACTTGGAGAAGGCCTATGACAGAGTACATAGAGAAGGTTTGTGGAAAGTACTTAGAATATACGGAGCAGAGGGCAAGTTGCTGAAAGCAGTGAAGAGCATGTATGAGGGTGCAAAGGCGGCAGTACGTTTGGAGAGTGAGCAGAGCGAGTTCTTTGACCTGAATGTTTGGTTTGAAACAGGGGTGTGTGATGTCCCTGTGGTTGTTTACTGTATATATGGATGGAGTCATGAAAGAAATACTATCAAGAGCAGTGGGTGTTGGTGTATCGCTGAAAAGGGAGGGAATTGAGTGGAAGCTACCTATACTGCTGTTTGCGGATGATACAGTTCTGATGAGTGATAATGAATGGGAGTTGCAGGGTCTGGTAAATGGGTTTGGAACAGTGTGCGAAAAACGGAATTTGAAGGTAAATGCGGGGAAGAGCAAGGTTATGGTCTTCGAAAGGGGTGAAGTCACATAGTGTGAGGTGAAGCTGAACGGTCAGGCTATGGAGATTGTCAACTCTTTTAAGTATCTGGGCAGTGTGTTGAGTAAAGATGGGACTGTGGATGAAGAAGTGCGGGAGAGGGTACAAGAGGGGAAGAGGGTTGTAGGAACGCTAAAAGCAGTAACAAGAAATAGCGTGGTCAGTATGGAAGTGAAGAAGTCCTTCCATGACAGTGTGGTAATCCCGACACTGACTTACGGAAGCGAAGCATGGACGTTGGTTGAGAGACTCAGACCAAGAGTGAGAGCAGTGGAAATGAATTACTTAAGGAGTGCGTGCGGAGTTACATGGAGGGATAGACAGACTAATGAGGAAGTAAGAAGGAGGTGTGGTGTGGAGGTAGATGTGCTGGAAAGTGTGAAAAGGAACAACTTGAGATGGTTCGGCCATATGGAACGTATGGAAAGCGAGAGAATGACTAAGAGGGTGTACGAGAGCGAGGTGGAGGGACAGAGAGGGCGAGGTAGACCGAATGAGAGGTGGAAGGATGGAGTGAGGAAGTACATGAACGAAGGCGGTGCTGGTTGGGGGGAGGGGCGTCGACTGACTGGGGACAGAGGTGCATTGGGGCGGTTCGTTTGTGTCCACCCCTTCGGGGATCACGGCGTCAGGCAATAGATAGATAGATACCTTTACCTTTTACCTTACCTTTTGATGTGTTCGCCACTCTTCTAGCGGCACCAAGGAGCGCGATGCCCCTCGTTTTGGGTGGTGATTTGGTGCAGTAGACTGTTTGAAGCGACAGCTCGCTCCCTTGCGAGGATGGGCTCGTCTGGCACCTTTTGCAGTTCGACATCCAGGGCTCTCTTGAAGCTGTCTAACGAGACGTCCCTCATGTCTCTTACTCGCCGTGGGAGTTTGTTGAAGAGACGTGGGCCTCTGTGTGATAATCAGCCCTCTCGCAGAGAGCCCATAGCACCCCTGTTATTCATCCGGGGGATTTCGCATTCCCAGCCTCTCCTATCACTGAATTTCATAACTATCGGAGTATGTAGGTTTGGTACTAAACCCTCTGCGATTTTCCATGTGTATATTATTAGGTAACGTTCTCTTCTACGTTCCAGTGAGTACAGATTCAGTGCTCTTAAACGCTCCCAATAGTGTAGCTGTTTTATCGAACTTATATGCGAAGTGAAATTTCTTTGTACACTCTCTACGTCATTTATTTCACCTGCTTTATATGGGGATGTTAATACGCTACAATATTCAAGCCGCGGTAGCACTAGAGATTTGAAGAGCGTTATCATAGGTACTTCACCGCATGTTTTAAAAGTACGCAGAATCCAACCCGTTAGACGTTTCGCAGCTGCCACTTTGACCTGGTTATGTGCTTTGAAACCCATATTTTCAGACATTAATACACCAAGGTCTTTCACACTGTCTTTCCGTTCTATTATGTGGTTAGATTCTGTTAAGTAATTTGTAATTTCTTTAACACCATTATTATCTCCGTACCGTATTAATTGGAATTTTTCCTCATTGAATTGCATGTTGTTTTCCCTGGTCCACTGGAACACTACATTCATGTCTTCCTGCAGTCGGCCCGTGTCTTCTTGTGTGTTTACTATCTTGCTTAATTTTGTGTCATCAGCAAAAGACGACACCGCACTGTGTCTGGTGTTGGTATCTATGTCGCAAATTAGTATGAGGAACAGAAGGGGCGCTAGCACTGTTCCTTGTGGCACTGAGCTTTTGACATCCGAAGGCTCAGATGTGACTTGGTTTACTGCTACTGATTGTTTTCGGTTTACGAGGAAATTGTATATCCACCGTCCGATTTTCCCAGTTATACCTTTTGCTTTCAGTTTGTGGGCTATTATACCATGGTCACATTTATCAAATGCCTTAGCAAAATCGGTGTAAATGACATCCGCGTTTTTCTTTTCTTCTAGCGCTTTAAGAATTTTGTCATAGTGTTCCAAAAGTTGTGAGAGACATGATCTTCCCGCTCTGAACTCATGTTGACCGGTGTTGTGTAGTTCATTTGTCTCCATGAATGTTGAAATTTTTCTTCGCAGAACTCGTTCGAAAACTTTAATGATGTGAGAGGTTAGAGCTACCGGGCGGTAGTTTTTTGGTAGTGCTTTACTCCCTCCTTTATGCAGTGGGGCAATTATTGCGTTTTTCAAGCTATCTGGTATGTCAGCAGTGTCTAGACTCCTTCTCCACATTATAGCCAAGGGTTTTGAGAGGTTTTCCTTACATTTCTTCATTAGGATCGAATTCCATGAGTCCGGGCCTGGTGCCGAGTGGGATGGCATGTTGGAAATGGCCTCTTCTATGTCTTTTGGACCGAAATCAATATCCAGCATCTGAGGGGTTTCCGTGGGAAGGTTTCCATGAAAAATATATTTTGGTCTCTGATGACTTTTGTTTCATCAGGCTCACTGAATGCCATTTCATACTGCCTGCTTAAGAGTTCGCTCATTTCCTTTTTGTCCCCTGTGAAAGAGCCATCCCCTTTGCTCAGTGGGCCGATGTTTGATGTTGTTTTAGCCTTTTGTTTGGCGTATGAAAAGAAGTATTTGGAATTTTCCTTTATACCTGCAATAGCTTTCCTCTCCTCTTCCATATGTTGTACTTCATATGATATTCTTAGCCTTTGTTCAATTTCCACAATTTCTCTATCTATTTCGGCCTTTTGCCAATCCTGTAGATTTTTATGTGTGCATCTTTGTGTGAGTAATTTTCTTCTTCTGTACAGCCTCCTCCTTTCCCGATCTTGTTTGCTTCTTCGTTTTGTTTGTCTTGCAGGTATATTGGTGGCTACAGATTTGGGTCATGGTTTCTGTTATTAAGACTAGACATTCTGCTGGTGTCAGGTTATTCATTAAATCTTCCCAGTCTATTTCCTCCATTTCTTGATTTACCTCTTCCCACCTAATGTTTTTGTTATTGAAGTTAAATTTACTGAAGGGGCCGGTTTTTGTTCTCGATTCTGAGGTTGTCTGTACACTTTCTAAGGTTGTTTTGATCTCAATTAATTTATGATCTGAGTATGTTGTGTCCGATATGTTAATGTTGTGTACTAGAGAGTCGTTGTTAGTGAAGACCAGGTCTAAGATATTGTTTTCCCGTGTGGGTTCAGCAATATGTTGGGTAAGACTAAAAAAATTGCAAAGTTCAAAAAGCTCTCTCGTATTTGCGTCTCCGATGTTGTTTGCCACTAACTGGTTTTCTAGTTGTCTCCATTTAATGTTTGGTAGGTTAAAGTCTCCTAGCCATATAATATTTGGTGTTGGGTTCCCCAGGGTTTCCACTTCTGATTTTATTTTGTTGAGCTGGGTTTTGAATTCTTCTCAGGATGAGTCTGGAGGCCTGTATGTAACAATAACTGCTAAATTTAGGGATTCTATTTTAACTCCAAGTATTTCCACCACTTCATTACTGTTATTTAGGAATTCAGTACATATCAGTGAGTCATGGATGTACAAGGCTACACCTCCATGTGATCTATGCGTTCTGTCCGCCCTATGTAGGTTGTAACCAGGAATCCATACCTCACTATCTTCCTGATCTTTAATGTGAGTTTCTGTGAGAGCCGTAAATATAGCGTTTCCTTATTCTAGCAGGCCCCTAATAAATGGTACTTTGTTCGTGGTTCTATTTTTTAGGCCTTGGATATTTGCAAACAAGATTGGGGAGAGATTGTTTGGAGCACTATGTGTATCTAATAGTCTTCGGGATGCATTTGCCACTCTTGGGAGGCCAGGAGGTGCTCGAGGTGTTCTTTGTGCTCTTCCATCTCCCTCAGGCTCTTCATCTTCGTCTGCCCTTTCCCTCCTTGTCTTTTTCCTCTGTCTCATCCTCGCATAGCTAGAGAGTTTTTTGGGCTACCATTCGTGTTAGGTCTAGCATATCTCCAAGTCCCTTTAATATGAAAAGCTGGGCATTTCATATTGTAGCAGGTCTTGTTCTCATGTGATGTCTTGCAAAGGGATGGGTGGTGGTATTTGCAGGTTTCACCAAATCTACATTTTCCATGACTGGTTATGTTGTTGCAAATTTTGGGATGAGCAAATCTACATGACTTCCCATTATATTGGCCCTTTTGACCAAAGCAGCACCTTCTTTCCAGATAATATCTGCACACTGGTGTAGACAACCCCAGTAGGTGTGGCTGGGACTGCGAGGGATTATGTGGTGAGCTAAGTGTGGTTGTGATTGATAGTGGGCTTGGTGTATGGGTGGGTGAGGCCTGCAGGGGGGTGGAGTTACGTGTCGGTTGTAGGTGGGCAGGTGGTGAGCTATGCTGGGTCTGGGAGGGGGAGGTCTGGTAGTTGGGGGAAATAGTGGTGTGGTTTAGGGATGGTGTGGTGTTATGAGGTGGTGTAGAGGGGGGCTGGGTGTCATGATCTGCCGGGCGTAAGTAGGCAGATGGCAGAGGTGTAGAGGGGGGGCGGGTCATGTGGGGAGGCGGCGGCGGTGTGGTATTTGGTGACGTCGCGGTGTTTCGAGGTGGTAGGGAGGGGGCTGATGAGAGTTTTTGTGTGGGAAGAGTTGTGTGTGGTGTTTGTTAAGAGGGAGGTGTTGTTGGTTGTTTTGGTGTGTTTCCCCAATTTTGTTGGAATATCACCGCCTCTTGGCTATATTTAGGTCTATCTTGTACCTCTGTTCTTTCCACAGTCTGGATGATTTGCATTGTGAACTCGGCACAGCTGTTGCAAAAATGGAAGTTCTTCCCCTTATTATTATAAGCCATGTTTATCGGTGGTGAAAGTCCTATGCAGCACCAATGAAACTTGTCTTTGCATATTTGGCATTTTGTGCCACGTTTGTCTCTCACTCTGTCCCTACAGATACTGCAAATGTCCTTGGTATTCATATCTATAAGAATATTTTACTCAACTTTCTTGTATGTAACGACGCAGGGGAGGGAAAGGGGCTAGAGAGAGAGAGGGGGGGGGGGAGGGGGTGTCACTGTTTTGTGGTTAGGACTTGTTCGAGCTTCCAATCATTAACACTGGCTTTGGTTTAAACTTTAAGTAACACTTTCGATAAACTTATGAAACAGAATCATCACTGCCCTAACCACTTCCTGTCTCTCTTATCCCCGGTGCGAATTTACACTATTGATGGTTGCATGAGAGTTTCTTCCTCAATAACGTCACTACTAACCCGCGATATGCGATTTGTTAAATAGTTAACTTATTATGCTTCTCTGTTTTATTTTATTTGTTTTATATTTGTTTTACCTGTTCGAGTTTAAGTTCCCATTTCGGTAAAATCGTATACCGGTACCACGGTTTAGACTACGTCAAGGGGGAGGGGTGGTGTTGGTGAGAGGGGGGCCTATGACACTCGTCAAGTGCTAAGCGATTTATGTGTTTTGGTACGGTGGTGGTAGGATGCTCACTTACACTGGCCCTAAACTTTCTTTTGAAATTGTAAGTTCTGTATAAATGCTGGCAGTTTTTTTTTTGTTTTTCATGAGATACTGTTTACATACATGAATCGTGATCTAGCCACTTTTCACTAATATGTTATTTTAACTTTGCACACTGGACTAAAAACCCATCGTTCCCTTGGCACTCCCTTGTTAATGCTTGGCATTGGGGAATAACGGTTTTTGTTTTTCACACGCTTTTGTTATATCTCCGAAGATATTTATGCCATCAATTCGATTTGACACTACACAGAACCGTGACACTAAGTTTGGTTATGTGGATGATTTTGGTTCAGTTGTATCATCAATATCCCGAGTTATGATACAAAAACTTGGACCGCGGCGCCGGCGACCTCTCCCCTTACACTACAGCTAAAGATCCTAAAGATCCTAAAGATAGACTAAACCTTTCCGGTTATCCCTTTACCGGGCGAGGAACCATATATGGTATCTTAAATGGGCATCCAAAAGGGCGCTCCCAAGCCGCCCGGTGTGTGTCTGCCACCACGTCATCATGCCTCAGCCAATCACCGATGATCAGGCTACTCACGTGGGTATGGTGTAAGAGCTGATGTCATCTCAGTGTTGGTTGAGAGCAACTCGAAGTTCAGTTGCAGGCCAGACATGAAGAAAGTAGGATCTCAGCAATTTTTCTCTTGACGCCCTCGACCCTAGCTCATCACGTAATATCGGTAAGTTGATAATAATCTGATATTATGCAGTTGAATAGTTGTACTATAACCTGATATAGTTGTCATTTACGTGGAACATACGGAAATTGGTGAAATTTGTTTGCGAAAAAGTGAATGATCAAATATGGACATGCGCCCGGTAAGGGGTAAAGCCCAAGTGATCATATATGGACTTACACCCAGTAGCCTATAGAATTGAAATTACTAAATATGATAATTTTGCCCGGTAAGGGGTTGTACTCCCAAGTTACATAAAACCATATAACTTTGATGATAGTTACCCAAACCAGCATGACACATGGCCACAACTTGGGTAGGGATTCTAGAATGTTCAACATAGAAATAAATGACCGATTTCTATTATTTCCTCATAAGTGTACAGTGAAATAAATATGAGTTTGGTAAGTTTAGTGAGTTCACAAATATTTTAGTGAGTTCACATATATTTTTGATATTGTGAGGCATATACTGAAGTTTTTTTGAGATATGAGTACTGTCACATAAAGAAATACCAATTTTCATGGGGATCCTATGCCCAAAATTTGCTGAAATTCATTGGTCAGGGGGAACCTCTGCCCAAATTTTGCTGGAATTCATTGTCCATGGGGAACCTATGCCAAAATGTTGCTGGAATTCTGTGTTCATGGGGAAGCTATGCCCAAATGTTGCTGGAATTACTTGTTCAGGGGGAACCTATGCCCAATTTGTTTTTTGGAATTAATTATTCATGGGGTACCAGACAGTGTCTGGGTTGTGAAAAGTACCTAAACTAAAATATTCATATATAATCTATTTATATACTTATTAAAATAAAACACTTATTTTTGGGTAATATAATGATATAACTGTTATTCTGTGTATTTTGTTTACCTTAAATTTACATTTTCAATATAGCATAATTCAAGATTATTTTTACCCTAGACCGGCGCTTGACCATATATGATCACTTCGTCAACCTCGATTTGCTAATTCAATATGCAAAAATGTGAAAAAAAATCATAAGCAAAAATACCTTAGAATTAGGTCTACTTTCATGGTCTAGGGTCAAAAAATGAAATTTCTAAGTATTTCTATGAGTGCCCGGTAAAGTGTTAAATACCGATGTGTCCCAATTTGGTATTGGGGCCATATTGGGCCAAACCAGAGATGGTAAAGAACATATAATTGCATGTGCCAGCCGCACTCTCAATCCGGCTGCAGTCAATTACCCTGTGACTAAACGAGCATGTTTAGGCATGATATGGGCTCTACAATACTTCAAAGCATATCTGGCGGGAGTCAAGGTCACCGTAATCACTGACCACCACGCCCTTCAATGGCTGCGCAAGTCAGACACAAAGAATGCTATGACAGTAAGGTGGAGAGAATTTCTAGAAGAATTTGATATGGACATTGTATATCGTCCTGGAAAATTGCACACCAATGCAGATGCTCTCTCTCATCTACCCATGCATACCTCCAAACCTGACCTTCTACACGACAAGACGCCACGCCCGATACTTGCCATTCATCATCAAGATTCGTTGAATGACAGTCAGCAAGACTTTTTGCAAGCTTATCAACGACAAGAAAAATTAGCCTGGATGTCTCGCAAAATATTTAACCAATTGACCAGATGCGGTGATAATTTGTTCACAATGGAAGGAAAAATTGTCATCACTCCACAGGCTGCGTTATCAACCATGCAGTCTATACATATGGACAATGGGATCCATCTGGCTCAACGGAAACTTATCACCACATTCCAACAGGTTTATTGGACACCGTCACCTTATGTCACTGCCAAACGCATCACTGAGTCTTGCAAAGCGTGTGCGTTAGGAAAAGATAGAACCCGCACAGCTGGTCCATCTGGGAAATTAGTTGCTTCTAAGCCATGGCAATTACTTGCAGTTGATGTAATGGGACCAATGGAAGGTAGCCAAGGGTTCAAATACATCATCACCTTTGTGGACACCTATTCAAAGTACGTCATTGCATGCCCAGCAAAAGAACATTGGGCCATTGCAGTAGCTGAAGCACTCATTCAACATGTGTTTCCTTATTTTGGCCTACCTGAAGCAATTCATTCTGATAATGCACCAGAATTCACCAGCCACATATGGTCTCAGTTATCACTAATGTGTGGATTTAAAATCAGCCATTCCTCTCCCTACTGGCCTCAAGGGAACTCAATCTGTGAAAGAAGCCATTGAACCATTGCTAACCAAATCAGGACCAGATTGCAACAAATGGAATCCGAGGATTGGCCCAGTCAAGTGAGAATTGTGCAATGGGGGATAAACACCTGCCCTCAAGAAGATGGAATTTCGCACCATGAACGCGTATTTGGAGTAACACCTTTGCTCCTTCCTCTCCATCACCTAGCTGCCCCGTACGAGCCCTCTTCAAATTTCGACCAATCACTAGTGCATCTCAAGAATATTCTCCATCAAATACAATATGTACAAGATCTACAACCTGACGAAACTCCCAAATCCAGCCCTCACTGTGTCGGTGATCTAGTTACAATTGCTCATTTACCTGTACCGTCCAAGCTAAAACAAAGATTTAAAGGGCCGTTTGAAATTTTGTCTGTTCCAAACTGCTACCAGGTTACCGTGAATGATTTTGGTGAGTCACGCACATACCGTAACAG
Source organism: Lithodes maja (assembly GCA_037953745.1). Lineage (NCBI taxonomy): Eukaryota > Metazoa > Arthropoda > Malacostraca > Decapoda > Lithodidae > Lithodes > Lithodes maja. The sequence continues at coordinate 51,366 of JBAKBP010007810.1, read as the reverse complement.
ACATGTCCGTAGATTTCAACCTATTAATGAGAATATAGTTATGCTTGCTGACCCCATTCAGAATGACATATTGCCTGCATCCAATAATCAGAATTTGGGATCCACAGAACCAGCAACACCTGACATCACTCTACCTGTGACACCCTCACGCCATCAAAGACCACCACCTGACACTCACCCTTTAACACACACAGCCACCCCTCCGGTGCAGCCACGACCCCCTACTATTGTTTACACACCTATTCCTACTGTACCTACTCGCACTGTTGTTACGTCCTGGGATATATAAACACTGGGCTCTTTCTATTGGACTAGGTATGCGGCAACAAGCAACAACGGAAAACGCTAGATCCAACCCTTATCTATAAACCCAGGCAACAAACCACCCTAAACCGTCAAGAGTCCTGCCTGGACAACGAGGTATCCTATGACTCGGTTACAGGGTGCACGCACTATAGACTGCTGATAGTCAAGCAGGCTATATAAAAGATCACACAATTAAGTTGACTTAAAGCTTCAAGGAAAAGATAGATTACGGAATTAAATTGCAGAAACAATTTAATAACAAACTAGAAGAAAGTACATTTAACGCTACGTTAATTAATACAACTAATCACCCCTGCGTGAAAGAAGGTGAAAGCAAACAGTCCTCAAAACATCATACAGGTAGACAAGATGCGGGTTTCTAAACTGCATGTGGCTACTGTAGGATCTGATGCTTAGCAAAGAAAGTACGTTACGGATTTAGAGAACTCTTAACTCATAAGCAGGAATAAATACTAGTGATAGGCCATACAGTGTATGAGGACCCTGGAGGACAAGGGGCGAATGCGCCAATACCTTACTTTCGAGTTATGAGTGTTTAAAGTCTGGAATAGGTGGCATACATAGAATATTACAGAATAGCATGTTATTATATACCATTAGAATCCTCTGGAAGAGACAAATTGATAGAAAAAAAAAATACAAAAAAAAAAAAAAAAAAAAAAACGCACAATAGAATTTTTTTTTTTTTTTCAGCCTATAGTAATTATTGTTCAATCTGCTTGAAATTTAATCCTTTATTAGATGTCCATGAAACTAACATACTGTTAAATTTTCAGCCAAAAAAATGCGCAAACGCGCGTGTCATTGGCCGGGAGGCGGGCCTTTAACCCGGGGAATGCTAGCCAGCCGCTCATTGGCTTGAGCGCGCGGGAACATTCGCCCCTCCACCTCTTACAATCCATACCTCCTCCGCCGCTACACCAGGTCGAAACAAGGGATTTAGAACCTAGGGTACTGAGCCCGCATGGGTGGGAATCGCAACACGCTCTTCACACGCTCTTCACCACGTGATTTTCAGTGCTTCCATCTATCGGGAACCAGTCCTAACTCAATTTTGCTCATGGTGGCACATTCGCCCCTTGTCCTCCAGGGTCCTCGTATAATGGCATAGGTATAATTAAATAAAGGCAGCAACTCACAACATAACCACATACAGGTGTGCTTCTCACTCTTAGTCAGGTAAGCCTGCTCGGACAGAGTCTCTAAGCCACACCCTGACTCACAATGCTCACAAGAACGGTAAACTGTGGCACAATAACAAGCATACAGAAATAATAAACCCCTAGCTGTTAATCTGCCAGGTGGCAGAGGTCTAGCTGGAAGGATATAGGCTTCGGATACCCGGGCTGAGCCACCTGCTCTAGCCTAAGGACGTTCCCAAGTCTGTGCGCCAAATTACTCTAATTGAAAAGGTGCTCTCTTGAGAGACTCAGATCGCAAGTATCTGACTCTCTCCTGGCGACCCTAAAACAAAAGCAAGACGTGCTAGCGCAGTGCTGAGTGGACTAGGCAAGGGCCCTCACACAACACAACGCTAGACACACAGGGACACAGACAAGAAAATGACCCCAGACTCCCACGGGTATCCTAGTAAAGTCATGCGGGTCCACGGGACTCGCACCAGCAGACTTTACTTAAAGGATCGCAAAAAGCCTCCCCTCCGGTCTAGCCCCTGCTAACCTGACACAAGAACACACTAGCAAGCATGAAACCACCAAATATGAGACAACAAAAAAGCTTCCTAGGTCTCATTAACAATTACATCTCTGCATAAGGCCCAAAATCCTATTTAGTTATCTGAGAGCTCGTCGTTAATACAATAATAGATATAAGGTCTATCAAGGGGATGGGATAATTAAATAGATTGGTGAAGTAGTGGAAGGAAGGTATAAGAAGTAAGAGAGTAAGTTTCTAAGTGGGGTTGAGAGGGATAGATATCAAGGGGGTCCGAAGGGTACGACAGTGAGGTGAGCTCTGAGTCTTGAATCTGTCTGGACCCCGCACTAGGCATGCAGAATACATCCCAGGCTTGGCAACACTCAACACAGTTGCCGGGTCAAAATCGTCTACCCCGTGCGTGAGTCGAAACTAAGCCTAACGTTGCAATCAAATGTATGTGGCAACATCAGGCTCGTCCCAAGCTAGAGTCTCCGCGCGAAGCAACGTCCCCCAGCCGGTCTCTCTCTCCCGCTCGTCTCCTCCCACTCTCACTAGACTTACATCTTATATATTATAATGAAACAATCAACTATCGAGAATAAAATATACTAAGATGCGTTGGTTAAGAATAAGGGCAGCTACAAGCTGTGAAACAACATAAGAATATCCCAGACATTAGTTACGTTGTCATAGGATATATACTAAGGAAAAGCCTGCCGGCCGGCTACCGCCAGCCGGTTTCTAAACGGCTAGGCAGCCGACGCGCGTGCATGCCCGCACGTGGCTACTATGCAGAAGCGTCACACCTCCCCCAAGATATAAGACCCTTGACTAAGTTCTTCATATCTAACAGAAAGCTTCTCATAGTACCACACACTGTGGCGACACAAGGCACTATATATAAAAAAAATAAAGACTGTTGCACTCCACCGAGCAAGTTCAACTAACTTAGCGACAATAAGCGAAAACATTCAACTTAGATACTGCTACAACATCTTAAACAAAATTCTACACGTTATAAAAAATAAAGAGTTTTTATAAGGTTTTTGCTTTTTTTAATTTGTTTTTTTCGGCTGAACTACAGTGACAGCCTATTTTCCTCCACACTCAACCCTCAATCCTGTGGCAGTCTAACCAACATCATCCACCCTTGATAGACAATCCGCTATCACGTTTTCAGAACCGGCAATATGGCGTATGTCCAGATTATACTCTTGAAGCATGAGTGACCACCTGGTCAGCCTCATATTCCAGTTATGAAACTGATTCAAGAATTTCAGAGGGTGATGATCGGTATAAACCACTACGACTGGTCCGAAAGCAGGAACATATACATCGAAGTGCCTGAGCGCCAGCACTATCGCCAGGAGTTCTTTTTCAATTACAGAGGAATTCCTTTGTGCACTATTGAATTTTTTACTGTAAAAACTCACTGGATGTTCGATACCTTCATCATCTGTCTGTAATAAGACAGCCCCAGCCCCTACGCCACTGGCATCAGTCGCCAGCTGAAAAGGTCTGCTGAAGTCCGGGGCCCTGAGTATGGGGTGGGTACATAACAGGTGTTTCACCAAGGAAAACGCCTCTGCACACTCAGGAGACCACCGGAACTTCTTGTCCTTAGATAATAAGTCAGTTAAAGGTGCAAGTACAGTCGAATAGCCTTTGATGAAGCGACGATAATAGCCTATCATACCTAGAAACCGTATGATTTGTTTCTTAGTCGTAGGCTGGGGAAACTGATCGATGGCTTTGATCTTTGTCTGTGGAGGGCACACCTGACCCATCCCCACCTCGAACCCCAGGTACAAAACTGTGGCTCTGACAAAATCGCACTTACCACCAAACCTGCTTCATTCAGCTTATTAAAAAGCTGTCCGATGTGAGCACAGTGACTGTTAAAATCCTCGTCGTATATTATGACATCATCTAGGTACACCGTACAGTTGGGAATGTCGGCTACAATGTCGTTCATTAATTTCTGAAACGTTGCAGGGGCATTTTTCAGCCCGTATGGCATAACATGGCAACGATATGTGGCACCGTCCACCACAAACCCACACACCTCTCGCGCTCGCTCAGACAAGGGCACTTGCCAATAACCCTTAACAAGGTCTATCTTAGTGAGGAACTTGGCTTTTCCTATCTTATCCACACTGTCGTCCACACGAGGGAGAGGGTAGGCATTTGTGGGGGTTAAACCATTCAACCTGCGGAAATCTATACAAATCCGCACCTTGCCATCTGGTTTGGGCTGCAGTGTGACTGGGGAAGTCCACCTTACTGCACCCTCAGAAATCAGCCCACGTTTCAGCATATAATCCAGCTCTTCCCTAAGTGCTAGTAATTTAATAGGGGGAACACGGTATGGCACTGATTTAAAGGGCGGGTGGTCCCCAACATCGACATCGTGCACCGCTTGAGTAGTGAGGCCAGGATGCTCCGCGAAAACAGCTGGGTTTGAATCAAACAAGTGCTGCACAGCTACACGCTGTTGCTCAGGCAGGTGCAATATCAACTCGTGAGCCACTTGTCTAGAACTCCCCGCCCACTGATCCGCGGAAACATGACAAACCCAATTATCCTCCCCCGTAGCTTGACTGTCCCTTCCTCCTTCTCCACCACGATCGCTGCAGATCAACACCGGGACAGTGAGAGGCTCGGAGGGGCGCCTCACATACTCTTTCATCAGATTTTCATGGCAAAGTTGGTTCTTTTTCTTACGATCAGGAGTAGCTACTAAATAGTCGAGATCAGAAACCTTCCTTACAACCCGATACGGACCAGAATACTTGGCAGACAAGGGGTGTCCCACCAGAAGCAGTAGTATCAGTACCTCCTGATCTACTTCAAACTCCCTCAGCTTCACCTTCTGGTCGTATCTGTCCTTCATCTGAGCTTGTGAACACTTAAGGTTCCGACCTGCTACCTCCAAGCTCTTTAGCATTCTCTCACGGCTTTCAACAACATACTTTAGAAGCGAGCATGGCTTTGTGACTCCCTCCCAGATCTCCTTGACTATGTGGAGGGGCCCCCTGACCCTGTGTCCAAAAACCAACTCGTTCGGGCTAAATCCCAAGCTCTCCCCAGGTACTTCTCTCGCAGCAAATAAAACGTATGGTAGACCTAGATCCCAGTCCTTCCCATTTTCCATGCAATAACACCGCAACATACTCTTGAGAGTCGAGTGCCACCTTTCCAAAACTCTCTGACTCTCGGGATGGTAGGCAGATGACACCACAGACACTATCCCATGTTGCTGCATGGTCTGCTTAAACAGAGCAGAAGTAAAATTGGATCCCTGATCAGACTGGATCTCCTGAGGGTAGCCATAACGAGAGAAATAGACAAGTAGGTTTTTGGCAACAGTCTTAGCCATCCCATTGCACATGGGGTAAGCATCTGGATACCGTGTTGCTACATCCATTACAGTTAGTAAAAATTTATTGCCGGCACTAGTGGGGGGCAATGGGCCAACCATATCGATAACTACTTTGCTGAAGGGCGGCCCAATGACAGGGATGGGTTGTAACGGGGCTCTCGGGATGACCTGATTGGGTTTCCCAACAACTTGACAAGTGTGACACTGTGACACCCATGACACGACACTCGCCTTTAACCCAGACCACCAGAAAAGCTTGCTCAGAGATGCCTCCGTCTTACGTGCCCCCAGGTGCCCTGCCAAAGGCACATCATGAGCTAATCTCAATAAGCTCTCACGACACACCCTCGGTACTACTAACTGGTCCACTAATCCTGACCTGCCATCCCACTTTTTCTTGGGATCCTGATGTCTCCGATACAAGATCCCCTCGGACAAGAAAAAATCACCAGGCTGCGCATCCCCATCGCTCTCCAGTTCGACAGCACCATTACCACACGCCCTGACTTCAGGATCTTCCAGCTGCAAGGACCATATATCAGCAGGTGCGAGATTATCCAAGTTCATCTTAAATAATTTATTTCCACCTCCAATGTCCCGCTGAGCCATCCTTTCATAACGATGCTGTCGCAGAGTCTCTTCCTGCCCTGCACCTGCACTAGCGGTGAGAGGCCACGGGGCCTCTCCAGACTCTAACATAGGTGCCAATAATGAGTCACCAAGAAACACTGCTGGCTCAAAACTCTCCAATTGACCAACACTTCCCGTTTTCTTGTGACCTTTCCTCCGCGGTTTGATAGACTGAGGTGGTGGCTGCAAGGCTCCGGATGTCTGAGAACGCGTCACAACACACGCCATGGTTTGTACGCTACACTTCTCAACCCACTCCTGTTCCTCCCTACTAACGTCAGCCGCCTTCTCGGCAACGACCAAGGGTGAAACCTTAGAAGCAGGCACCGCAAAGTCGTTGCCGAGGAGGAGGTCGACGCCCCCAACAGGCAAGTTCTCTACAATTCCTACATCCAGCTCCTTCGCCACACCATCCACCTCCAGCTCCATCCGCACCAGCGGGTAGGACTTCGTAGCATTGATCCCCTGAACTACCACCACCTGAGCAGCGTTAATCGGCCTACCAGTAAAGTTCTTTAACAAGGTCTGAGAAGCCCCCGTATCACGCAATAGCTTAACTCCTCGCCTTTCGCCAGCCCACCTCACAAAACCATGCCCTCTATGACCCCCAAAGACGTCGCGGACAGGGTTCGAGCCTTCCGGACTCTTGAACACAGGCGGTGTCCCACCCTCTGATGAACTACCCTTGGCAAACTCAGAAGATATAGGCGACACCCCTATGCTGCGGGCCAATGACACTACCTTGTTTGGTGGCTTGTTCGGACAAGCATTTGCAAAGTGACCCTCCTTGTGACATGCAAAGCACTCTTTACTCTTTGGTTTCCCTTGGGAGTGGGAGGTACCATTAGACTTCTTATACGGGACGGTATTTGGTTTATGTTCAGTTTTATTGTCAGTGCTAGATGGTTTTTGTGTATTTATGTGTATCAAAATTCTTGGGAGGGGGAGGGGTACGATCCTTTGCACCCGACTCACTCCTAGCTGCTGCTTCGCACCCTCGAATTAATGACAGTCGGCGGTCAGCCATTTCTGCTGCCTCCTGGAGAGTTCTAGGATTTTTTTCCTTTATATTTAATGTTAAGTCCCCGCCTGTGCACTTAAAGAACTGCTCCAAGAGAACCAGCTCACTCAACTCCTCAAAAGTCGCTGCCCTCTCAGAACGCAGCCAATGTCGTAGTGCATCAGACAAGTCCCGGGCGTGTTCTAGGAAGGTACTATCCTTGCCCCTAGTAACACCATGAAACTTCAAGCGGTAAGTTTCTGGTTGTAACTCATAGGCCCGTAGTACAGCCTTCTTTAGCTCATCATAAACTACACAGGACTCTAAAGGTAGTGCATCATACGCTTTTAGCCCCTTTCCTAGGAGTCTTGATGAAACTAATGCTGCCCACTTTTCCTGAGGCCACTGGTGTTCCTGACACTTCTTCTCAAATCACATAAAAACTCAGCCACACCTAATTCATCGAACACAGGAACTAGTTTAAGCAGGTGCGACAATGATTGGTCCTGATGTCTGTTACCTCCCCCAATATTTCGCCCTGTTACCTCCACTCGAGATCTCTCCAGCTCCCTGTCAGCCCGATACCTAGTAGACTCTGCCTGCAGTTCAGCCTTTCTTATAGCCTGTCTCTCGGCAGCCTCAACCTTGGCCATCTCAAGCCGAAACAACAAATCTGGAGTCAACCCTTGAGGAGGGGAAGGTGCATTTAATGGAGAGGGTCCCTGTGATTGAATTCCACGCTGCCATTGACCATCAACTTGGGGGTATGTACTAAATTCAGGCACCCTGACATTTGATACGGGGGTAGAGTGTAGGGGGGGCTGGGGACTGGGGCCCCCATTCGCCTCTCCACCCAGGTCTCTCCCTTCTAAACCCAATATCAAAGTCCTCAGCTGATCTTTCCTCATGCCACTTAAACCCTGGTGACCCTGAAGACCTGCCACACACTTTAAGCCATACTTATTCAGCTTCAACACCCTGGCAGCGGTAAGGGGCACCTCTAAAAATCTTCTAGCACCCTCCTCGCTATCGACTAGCCACTCCACAGGTCTTTCTCCCTCCGAGCCCGTATCGTGACCTGACCCATCACTGTGTTCTTGTGGTAAACTATCAATGGAAGTTAAATATTACTAAGCTATAATGAATCAAATAAAATCAATCTAAATGAAAACTACTCTCTATCTAAATTGAATTCAATCTGAAACAAGCTAATTTATATCCAAAGGTCTCACATAACAAATGTATATATAGGGTAAGGTTATAAGGGTTAATATTAGCCAGGAATTAACTCACCAATAGTTCCACATGGCAATGAGGCAAGGGAGAACGTTTTACCCAATATGGTGGTGGACAATGGGGAACGAGACTTCGGTCCCAAGACACGAGTCAAGTTAAAGAAAGAATAAATGATTACATGGGAATGGACATGAATAATATAATGTATGCTTATCTATCAGTCAGTCATGATGTCGATGAGAGCGTCGTGATGGTGTAGCTGAGTGTATGTGTATTGTGATTACAGGCACAAAAGCACGATCAACTGAGGGCGGAAAATTAGATGTTAACTGGTTGGTGTTCGTGAAGGCTCTGGCGTACCTCCAAAGCACACCTTGCTGCCTTGGCAAACCGCCAGGAGCCCAAATTATCGTACCGCATTTAGGTTGCTCTATACGATAAACTATATTAATATATACGATAAATTCATATATACTACATAAGACCATGGCAATATTGCTTAATAGCATATTAGGCCTTTTATAACTTAACTTATTTACAATCTTATAATATACGATCTACTCGTCCTACGTCGTGCTGTAGGAGAGATCGTGACGTCACAGAGACATAAGAGATCACAAAAGAGTCATATTCTATCGTATTTATACGATACACTCCCCCCACAAAAAAGACCTGAACCCCACCTTAAACCTAAAGTTGCCCAGAGGCTATCTTCTGACGCCACAAGTCGACGGCGCCAGCAGCAGCGCGTCTGGGACGCGTCCCGGTCCGAGAATGATCACCATCAGTAAGAGGTGAGTCGTTCCTTTGAGAATCCTCGGACCCAGCAATAACAGGTGGAGCTTCAGATTGCAATGCGGAATCGAGCTCCAAAGCGTACAAACGTGCGATAGGATGAACAGTAGTTCCAGTGGCTGTCTTCAATAGCGCCACCCGCTCTACAGAGTCTGCCCCCTTGTATACCTCCAATACGCGGCCTAATTTCCAGTATAAACGAGGACTATCTTCTTTAATTAAAACAACTTCACCAACTGTAGGTGCCGTTGGTCTACCAGAGGGAGTAACACTCCTTTCCCTCAATGCTAGCAGATATTCACTAATCCACCGTTTCCTAAAATCCTCGATTATCCTGGATATATACTGGTATCTCTTAGACACCGCTACCTCAGAGTACAACGAGGGATCCTCTAACTCTACTATGGACTGAAAATCAGATGGAAACGCAGTCAATGGTTTTCCATATAGCAAGTGAGCTGGCGTTAATGGTAGTGGTTCTTGCAGGTCGGTGTACACAAATGTAAACGGGCGATCATTCACGACTGCCTCTATCTCTGTGAGGACAGTCGTCAACTCACTTTTCTTTAATAGAGCACGTCCTACAACCGCTCTTAGTCCTGACTTACTATGCCGACACATCGTTCCCACATTCCACCAAACCAAGGTGCCTTAACTGGAATGAACCTCCATTCGCACTTCTCTCCCAAAAAAGTGATGATAGCAGGATCACTACTCATATCCTTTAGATATTTTGATGCTTGGACATAAGTGGGAGCATTGTCGCTAAGAATGAGTTGAGGGAATGAACGACGGGCACAAAACCGTCTGAACGCCAGCATAAATTCTTCGCTAGACATATTATCACATAGTTCTAGGTGTACCGCTCGAGACGTCGCACAGGTAAACAATAATATATAAACCTTCTCATGCTCCCTCGTCTTCAATGCCCCTGTGTAATCTAATCCTACCGCTTGGAAAGGTTCTACGTGCTTTACACGGCATTCAGGTAGAGGTGGAGCTGGTCCAGTTGCATATGGTTTACCCTTTAGTCTCTGGCATATTACACACTTTCTCACTACGCGTCGAGCTACTTGTCGAACTCTGGGTATCCACCATGTGCGACGTAAATTTGATATAATATGACATACTCCGTAGTGTTTTACTTCCCTATGTGCACGTATGATCAATAGATCAGTAACGTGATGTCTTGTTGGCATAAGTATAGGTCGGTTTGTGCCGTCTGGTACACCCGACCACTTCAGGCGACCCTCACACCTGATGAGGCCATTGTCTAGGTGCAACCGTAGTTGACGCACTATATTAGGCATTAATGTCTTATTCGAGCTTTTCAAGGATTCTATTATTTCTAATTCATTGGAAAAGGTTTCTATTTGGACCCATTTGATCAAAGTTACTTCAGCTGCTTTAAATTCACGAGCATCAATGTTGTGACCCCTGTTGCAGAGTTGGCCCGTTACTTTAAGCTTGAGATTGGATACATATCGCAACACCCAAGCTACAACTCTGACTAGTTTATTATAGTCACCGAATCTTGCCCACTTCATGATAGGACCCGGTGGCTCATTTGGTTGGGCTGTAACTGCCACTGTTTCCAGTGGCAGAAGTCCCTCACCAACAGCATGCCATATCGTCCATTCACTTTCATGGAGCAGCCACTTTGGACCATGCCACCACAATTCGGACTTCATTAACTGGCTAGCCGTTATACCCCTAGTTATGAGATCACTAGGGTTTTCCTTTGTATTTACATAATGATAAGCAACGTCTGGCAAAAGGGCTCTAATCTCATCTACCCTATTCCGCACATAAACTGGCAGAGACTTCTTGCTATGTATCCAGTTGAGTGCGACCTGACTATCGCACCATACATGAACGATTTCAATATTTAATTCGCTCTCGTATGCTGCGCGTACATGTTGCACCAGACGTGCTAATAGCAGCATGGCAGTCAATTCCATTTTAGGGATAGTTACCTTTTTAACCGGGGCTACCTTGGCCCGGGCTGTAACTAAATGTGCCCCAAATGAAGTAACAACATATATGGCTACCCCGTATGCCGTGGCGCTAGCATCGCAAAACGTGTGTCACGTAACGTCACCGAACGCCGCCACTTTACGAGGTTTAGTACATAGGATGGCATATTCATTCAACAGCAATGTCCCTTGGTCATTCAGGTCCTCAGGCAAACTGTCATCCCCTCCTATTTTACGTCTCCAAACTTCCTGCATTAGAATCCTAGCTCTTATGGTAACGGGTAATGCTAGACCCAAAGGATCAAAAAATTGCGCAACTTTGCTCAACAGACTTCTTTTGGTGTGCGCTCCTGTCTGCTGAGCGAAAGACCTTGTTTGAAAAGTTAGTATGTCATGTTTAGGTTGCCAGATCATCCCCAAATTTCTGGACTTTTCCTGGGTAAACTAACTTTATATTGCTTGTCTGAGGCACAGTAGCACACAGACTCGTCAAACCTTTGTAGCGCAACTTCCGAGTCATAATCAGTCTCCATAGGATTAATGCCTATGTGATCCAATCTCCACAGTCGTTCCAGGTCGAACTCGGCAGCCATCTTAGGGTCACTAGGTTGGGAATCCTCCCTTCCCAACTCCTCTGCCGCGGTTACATTGACTCTATATATCGAGACCGTGTCGACCAGGACCTTTGACTGTGTAGTATGCACCTTTCCGCTCATGCAGTATCCAAATTTAGTGGGGATTAAAACTACACCACACATCTTTTTAAATCCAGGGTATACTACTTCATAATAATGATCTACACCAAGTAGAACATGCACCTCACTCTGATTTCCCATGGGATCTGACAAGTTAACCCCTTTGCTACGTAATGCGTGTTCCACCTTCTTCACACCCACAGATACATATTCTGGTAGGGTGTCTACTACGATACAAGTCATAAAGTACCGGTTTTTACGATAGAAATATGAAATCTCCACTATCTCGTAGTCTTGTTTATCAGTAACCCCTGTGAAGCCCTGCAATCGAAGAGTCTCAGCCCCTACGATTCGGTGCTTCAGTCCCACTAGTACGGACCTCTTTATAAAGGAACGTTGAGATCCTTGATCTAGAAGTACCCGACAAACTTTGTTAATGTCATTACCTTTCATGGGAATCTGTATTGTGGGCAATATAGTGGTGTCTTGCGTGCTACCTAGTGTCACAGTTGTAGTACCCTCATTTTTGACGTCTTTGACTTTATCCGCTGTAGGACACAACTTGTCAAAGTGATGTCCTTTGCAGTGCCGACAGGGCCTTAAGTATGTAGCAGTACATTGTCCCTGCTTACCATGTTCCCCACTTAGACAACCTACACATAGCTTCAATCTTTTCGCCTGTGCTAGTTTTGTCTCATTTGTTGGGTATTTTATGCAGAAACTCCATTTATGTTTGTTGTTACATAGCTTACATAGAATCTGAGCAGGTTTCTCATACACACCCTCTTTCTTTACTTTAGTCCCCACTGTCATGCTTATTGTTCCCCTCTTCTCCACATTCTCACTCCTTCCCGACACATACATTCTCCCTTTGTTCAACTGTAGATTATTGATCTCCTTGCTGAACTGAGTTTTGAACTCCCCCAGTTCAAATGATCTTACCTTATCAAGTATTGCCATAGGAAGCTTCTGCCGCAAGATAATGACTATCATTTCCTGCGTGGTAATCCCTAGGGTGTCTAGCGATCGAGTATGGCACTCCATATTTGCCCTGAAGTTTGTCAACTCATCAACCTTGTACTGTGGTTCTGCGAGCCCCAACAAGGCAACGACATGGGCCATTTTCAACTGCTCTCTATCCCCGTATGTGGACTCTAATAAGTGTACCGCTTCAAGATAACTACCACCCACTACTGCAAAACCCTCTATTAATTGTAAGGCCTCTCCTTCCATTTGTCCCTTTAGATAGTAAAACTTGCGGACATTATCCAAAGAGGATTCATGAACCGCAGATCGAAACACGTCCCAAAAGGCTAACCACTCGGTTAACTTGCCCCCAAATGTAGGAAGATTGAGCTTTGGGAGGTGTACAGTCTGTTTAGGGTCAGCCCTTCTATGGGCCTCATTATCGCCTCCCTTCTTATTTGTGACAGCACGCTGTAATAGGCGCTTCGCCCTAAAGACAGGTTCGTCATAGAGGGCGCGATTATCACATTCTGTAATTATCTCGTCCTCCTCTATCATGTCAGCCACAATCACCTCACTCAGAGCCGTAATACGACCGTGGGTTGCCTGGACGTTATCTAATCTGGCCTCCAATTGCTCTAGATCAGCAGTAGTGATGAAAGTGTTTAAGTCCACTATTAGCCTATTTAATACTCCCCGAAGTCCCGCCCTTTGATTTTTAGGGGCTTTGATCAGCACCCCACTAGACGGTGTCTCTTTATCGTTTTTATCCATTTTGCATGCGAGCCTATAGGCTATGTATCTAAATGTTACGTTACAAAAACAACGGCCAAATAATAGTCTAATTAAGAGACGCCAACCGGCGGACTTCTATGTTATGGAGAAAAAATAGTACACTAAATAGCAATACCTACTAATGGATCATATTGAACAAGAAAAAATGTTAGGTCAGGTCATAATAGTCACAGGAAGTCCGAAACGGAAAAGAAAATTACTGGGGAAAGATGATGGGTGGGAAGCAGGACTTAGGCAGGCGCAACGATACAACCCCGGCGTCCCTTTCTAGCCAACACTTCGTTAGCCCTACAATCTTCTCATATAAGACCTGATTGGTTTCTAAGTCGAGGTGGACACCATCCAGGTCGAGGTCTCGGATGCTGAATGTAAGAGAAACAAAGCGGTGCTTACTTTCTATTAACCGACACCTCAGGGCGCGGTTAACAGAATTTTTGATGGCTTGGTAATCCGCCGCTGAGAACCCTCGGACTCTCGTCCGGCTCTCAATTGCCACGATCTTGCAGCACCCTCCTGACTCACACTCCAGATCCAGCGCCACCTCTTTGATTGAGTCGGCTAACTCGCGGGGTACTGTACCGGGGCGTATATCATTGCCGCCTATAAACAAAAAGATCATATGCGGCCTAAACCGAACCACTTGCCCCCACTGTGGGGAGGCCTTCAGGGTTTCAACGGTTGCTCCCGGTACCCCGAAGTAGGTCAGCCTGAAAGTTTTCTCCCCCTCGGACGCCCGATACGACACAGTACCTCTGTCAGCTGCCCTTAGCCTAGTAGCATACGAATGTCCTACTATGGCTATTCGCTGAGGTACCGGCACCTGAGGTACAGGGAGATAGCTAAGTCCCACCCCTCCGGGGTCCTTGCTCCTGCATCCCTGGGCTAATCCCTTGCTCATTGCCCAAGAAAAAAAAAAAATCCCCTACTGGTAGCTAATTCCCGGGTCTGGGCACCAATGTGGTAAACTATCAATGGAAGTTAAATATTACTAAGCTATAATGAATCAAATAAAATCAATCTAAATGAAAACTACTCTCTATCTAAATTGAATTCAATCTGAAACAAGCTAATTTATATCCAAAGGTCTCACATAACAAATGTATATATAGGGTAAGGTTATAAGGGTTAATATTAGCCAGGAATTAACTCACCAATAGTTCCACATGGCAATGAGGCAAGGGAGAACGTTTTACCCAATATGGTGGTGGACAATGGGGAACGAGACTTCGGTCCCAAGACACGAGTCAAGTTAAAGAAAGAATAAATGATTACATGGGAATGGACATGAATAATATAATGTATGCTTATCTATCAGTCAGTCATGATGTCGATGAGAGCGTCGTGATGGTGTAGCTGAGTGTATGTGTATTGTGATTACAGGCACAAAAGCACGATCAACTGAGGGCGGAAAATTAGATGTTAACTGGTTGGTGTTCGTGAAGGCTCTGGCGTACCTCCAAAGCACACCTTGCTGCCTTGGCAAACCGCCAGGAGCCCAAATTATCGTACCGCATTTAGGTTGCTCTATACGATAAACTATATTAATATATACGATAAATTCATATATACTACATAAGACCATGGCAATATTGCTTAATAGCATATTAGGCCTTTTATAACTTAACTTATTTACAATCTTATAATATACGATCTACTCGTCCTACGTCGTGCTGTAGGAGAGATCGTGACGTCACAGAGACATAAGAGATCACAAAAGAGTCATATTCTATCATATTTATACGATAGTTCTGATGTATTAAACATGTTTGTGTACCGCAGTAATTACCACGGTTATAGAATGTGCCTTATCTCCTATGCAAGTATGTATATACTAATGTTATTTAAAGTCTTTTAATGTGTTATATTGGTTGGTCCAAAAAAAAACTCTATGTCCACTGTATTCCTCTAATCATAAGGAATCTCAAAACAAATGACCACTATATTCCTCTGTTCAGTAAATCCTATGCAAGGTCGCCATTTGTTACGTCCTGGGATATATAAACACTGGGCTCTTTCTATTGGACTAGGTATGCGGCAACAAGCAACAACGGAAAACGCTAGATCCAACCCTTATCTATAAACTCAGGCAACAAACCACCCTAAACCGTCAAGAGTCCTGCCTGGACAACGAGGTATCCTATGACTCGGTTACAGGGTGCACGCACTATAGACTGCTGATAGTCAAGCAGGCTATATAAAAGATCACACAATTAAGTTGACTTAAAGCTTCAAGGAAAAGATAGATTACGGAATTAAATTGCAGAAACAATTTAATAACAAACTAGAAGAAAGTACATTTAACGTTACATTAATTAATACAACTAATCACCCCTGCGTGAAAGAAGGTGAAAGCAAACAGTCCTCAAAACATCGTACAGGTAGACAAGATGCGGGTTTCTAAACTGCATGTGGCTACTGTAGGATCTGATGCTTAGCAAAGAAAGTACGTTACGGATTTAGAGAACTCTTAACTCATAAGCAGGAATAAATACTAGTGATAGGCCATACAGTGTATAATGGCATAGGTATAATTAAATAAAGGCAGCAACTCGCAACATAACCACATACAGGTGTGCTTCTCACTCTTAGTCAGGCAAGCCTGCTCGGACAGAGACTCTAAGCCACACCCTGACTCACAATGCTCACAAAAACGGTAAACTGTGGCACAATAACAAGCATACAGAAATAATAAACCTCTAGCTGTTAATCTGCCAGGTGGCAGAGGTCTAGCTGGAAGGATAATTATAGGCTTCGGATACCCGGGCTGAGCCACCTGCTCTAGCCTAGAGACGTTCCCAAGTCTGTGCGCCAAATTACTCTAATTGAAAGGGTGCTCTCTTGAGAGACTCAGATCGCAAGTATCTGACTCTCTCCTGGCGACCCTAAAACAAAAGCAAGACGTGCTAGCGCAGTGCTGAGTGGACTAGGCAAGGGCCCTCACACAACACAACGCTAGACACACAGGGACACAGACAAGAAAATGCCCCCAGACTCCCACGGGTATCCTAGTAAAGTCGTGCGGGTCCACGGGACTCGCACCAGCAGACTTTACTTAAAGAATCGCAAAAAGCCTCCCCTCCGGTCTAGCCCCTGCTAACCTGACACAAGAACACACTAGCAAGCATGAAACCACCAAATATGAGACAACAAAAAAGGTTCCTAGGTCTCATTAACAATTACATCTCTGTATAAGGCCCAAAATCCTATCTAGTTATCTGAGAGCTCGTCGTTAATACAATAATAGATATAAGGTCTATCAAGGGGATGGGATAATTAAATAGATTGGTGAAGTAGTGGAAGGAAGGTATACAAAGTAAGAGAGAAAGTTTCTAAGTGGGGTTGAGAGGGATAGATATCAAGGGGGTCCGAAGGGTACGACAGTGAGGTGAGCTCTGAGTCTTGAATCTGTCTGGACCCCGCACTAGGCATGCAGAATACATCCCAGGCTTGGCAACACTCAACACAGTTGCCGGGTCAAAATCGTTTACCCCGTGCGTGAGTCGAAACTAAGCCTAACGTTGCAATCAAATGTATGTGGCAACATCAGGCTCGTCTCAAGCTAGACTCTCCGCGCGAAGCAACGTCCCCCAGCCGGTCTCTCTCTCCCGCTCGTCTCCTCCCACTCTCACTAGACTTACATCTTATATATTATAATGAAACAATCAACTATCGAGAATAAAATATACTAAGATGAGTTGGTTAAGAATAAGGGCAGCTACAAGCTGTGAAACAACATAAGAATATCCCAGACATTAGTTACGTTGTCATAGGATATATACTAAGGAAAAGCCTGCCGGCCGGCTGCCGCCAGCCGGTTTCTAAATGGCTGGGCAGCCGAAGCGCGCGCATGCCCGCACGTGGCTACTATGCAGAAGCGTCACACTGTCTCTGCCCCTCCACAATTACCTTCTCAAGTTCTACCTACACAGCACTCTTTCCCTGTTCCTGCCTCGCCATCTATAAGTTTACCTAATTATTCTGAATTATCAGGTACTCTACCTACTACTCCTATTGTTGCCAACATTCCTAATCTCGTCACTGTACCTGTCCCTCTTGCTCCGCAAGTTTCTTCCTTTCTACCTACTTCTTTACCTGTTCCTCTTGTTATAAGTACTTCCACTCCGCATACCTATGCCTCTAAACTTAAATCTCCAGCTCCTTCCGTATCACACTCCACCACTAAAACTTCTAAACGACCTCTTCCATTACTACACAAGAACTTACCTCATACCTCTTCTAACACACGTCCTTCTCCATTACTTCTTCCTAGACATAATATCAACAAAAGACTATCACCATCTTCTAGCTCAGCCTCCTCCCCCTCTCCAACATCACGTATCAATAAACCCTCTCTAATCCCTACTCGATGTAATCCTACATGTACAAGATCTGGTCGACGTGTGATACCACCTCAACGATGGGCTCCTACCTTCAGGCCTACCTACATACGGCGGGACCTGACCAAACCTACCATGTCGACTCCACACCTGACCACCCCAACTAGTGCGAGGTCAACCTTACCTGCTCGAGCCTCGCCTGCCTCCATGCACACAACTCCAGTCAACCCTGCCCTGGTCACTACTCCTCCAAACCCGGCAGTGCTCAGACCTTCTCCAAGTGCACCTCCTCCTACAGGGCGTCCTTCTGCATCTACAGCTACGATGAAAATGAACAGTGTCTCGGTCACAAATGGCCTCAAAACTTCACCGGTAAAAACTCATCATCATTTGGTGCAACTAGCAGCGGAAGGCAAGCAACCTCTACAAGTCACCATGACCATGGACGTCACCAAACCAGTCGATGTTCCAACCACTTTATGGCTGCTCACCATGAAGAATCTGACCCCTGTCCTTAACACCTACACCACCCGATCCTATATACTCCAATCGCGAGGTCGCGACTTTTTCTTCGCTGTCAGTGGTGAAGTGACGGGATTGGTGAAAGAGGGGTTAAAGGGCAGTTGAAGAATTGCTAGTCTGCAAGTGAACAAGAAAAAGAAGCATGGACAGCAGGGACGACGAAGAACAAAACATATACCCGAGCACCCCCTTCCTTCAGGAGTTTCTCATTCTCTATATAACAGGGCATCACCCAAGCATATAATGCAGTTACCACAAGAAAAGGGAAATTCGGGGAACCAATCACCGCCCTGGTTTCAAACCGTGCCCGCCAATCACCAGACAGAATTTCCTCAGTCCCCGGATCTACAGTATAATGAAATTATGCTTATACAAGTAGAACATCAACGGCCAGAAGTCTACAGGTATAAATGGACTTAGGCAGGAGGGCGAGTTATGACGAACCTGGAGATATCATAACCCTCGCGGAAGAACAACTAATAGGCGAGCTACAATAAAGTTTGTCTAGGAGTTTGGAATATGGAATAATCCATATAAGTAAGATTGCTCAATTATTAGGCTAAGTAACTAGTACCTAAGTCATAAATAAACTACCTATTATTCATGTACCAATAAAAACAGCCATTATGTATGTCTACGAAAAGTATTAAACCTCACAACTCGATCACAACATATTCACAATATCCCTATTGTGCTGAACTCATGCAAGTGAGAGGCAAGAATTAAGTCCAACATAACCTCAAAGAATGAGTGAGAATGTATGCAAACATTCACTGAGGTAATGCCCCTAACTCTGTAAAGAACGGGACATCCATCAGCAGTGGAGACTTGGCTAGCCCTTCCCCCTGCCCTGAGAGTGTGTTGAAGTACCTGCTGAAGTCTAGACCCTGAAGTCCTGATTGTGAGACACCATTCATCCTGAAGTGCTGCTCCACTGCCCTACGTTCCACGTCGGCCAGACTTGCTCTCTACCCTCCCAAATTACCCTAAGTGTCTCTGAATATCTTATGTTGTGATTATTGTTGTAAAGGTATAGGTAAGATCTGTGATTATTATAGTGCTACAATTCTAAATAGATCTGTGTCCAAGATCCTTATTCATTGCGTATGTGTTAATCCTTCTGAATCTTATTCTACTTCATATGTAGATCTGTGCCTAAGATGTAGTGTTTATTTTGCTTCGTAACTCTTCTATAACGTTTTGTGCATACGTTACATACTCGTGTTAATTATTTCACCTAGCCACATACTCACAGATTTTCATTGTATATGTTATTCTTTTATGTATGTTACAAGTTGAGGTCGAAGTGTATTTCGTGTACTTATTCCCTTCCTAATAAAACCTGTTACCTAAAACCTACGCTCAATTTCACATTTGATTTATCTAAGTCCACCCTCGTTGAGAAGTTTTATTTTTAATTATTGATATATGTTTGCTTCCCGAGATCCTAATTTTACGCTCGAATACTTAAGCGGTATTGTCATTATTAATTTATTATATGAACTATTATTGATGTTCATTTGATTACTGATGTAGATCATTCTGATTCTTCTCGTCTAGGAATTCTAGCCTTGCATAGAGTCTGTTATCTAACTATTCATCATTCGAATACACCGCTTATTAGGTGAATTCTTCATAAGACTCGTTCAGATATCTTGTTTATACCATTGTGAGTATTTCATTAAGTACAACTTTGTCGTGTACGCTCCTTTCTTTATAATTAAAATTTTGTTTAATTATTCTTTACGCTAATCATATTTAAGCGTTTCTAGGACATCTGTTAACTACGTTAGTTTTGTTAATCAGACTTTGTCTTTAATTACGATTAATAAATATTCATCTATAGTTCATTCATAATCGTATAGTAAATAGTAAATATGAATTTCTTGTCCCGAGTTGTTATTATTACATACAATCGATTGAAGAATATATATTTCAGATAATAAATTACACAATTCAAGCTAAGTAGATATTGAATTGCAAAAAGAATTACATTAGTGCATTGCCATTAACCCTTGTCTAGCGGCGCCGGACTTAAGTCGGTCTAGAGAAGAAAGGACTATGTGGCGGGGACCGACTTCAGGCGGTGTGCAATTTTGAGCAATAGTTGGCTCTGAGAGAGAGATGAGCGGTGGGAGGAGCGTAGGTCGGCTCTGACCATTCGGCACGGGTCTCGCGCGGCACTGCCATCCTCTCCACACACACCCACACTCACTACCTCGCTACACAGGGAATTATGTAAGGAAATTATTGTATTTTAGGGATTTTTCCTTCGTCTTGCACAATCGTTGCAAGAGAACCAGTGGTCGTAGAAGGATGGTTCTGGTGTCATTGGAAAGCTCAATTAACGCCCTTTCAGGGATACATAATTGTATTCGCTCTGGCTCTTGTTTATGCATGAAAAAGAGCACGGAAACAAGGTCGTTTAGGGTAAAACCACCCGCCTGGCGGGTAGTAGAAGTTACTGACGGGCCCGCTCGTAAAGCGTTAAATTAATTGCATTACCTCAGATACTAAGTTTATAGTCACACAAACAAGAATTATATTTTCCAACATCGCAGTAACTTGTATGACCTGAGAACCTACCTGGTCAAAGGTCGCACTAGCCGTGAGACTTTACCTAGCTCGCACGCGCGCCCTCACTCCGTGAACATTACTCGAACCAGCCACCCGTGTAATTGTCTTTTAAATCTCAATTCATTCATACTCTCCTACTTTTATTTATTGAAGAATAGTTCACGTTAGACACTCGACTCACATCATTATTATTATTAAAGGTTGATGCTATAGGTCAGGTGTTCATTATATTTGATTGCATATTTCTTATACTACATTTTACCACTTTATGTTTATATTTTGTTTTATTAATTGAAAGATCGATTATCCTTGATCTTAATTCAATACATGCATTACTTACTGTTGATCATAATAGTTAAGTAATGAGTCAAAGATACTTCTACAAACCCATTGCCTTTGAATAAACTTATGTGCATAATTTACATGTGTGTTGTTACCGAGTTCTATAGTACCTAGTTGAATATTGATTGTGAGATTAACCCTCTCACGACCATAGGACGCAGAGGTTGCCAGATTAGCAATAAGAAATAGATTGCTCTCACTGTTATAATTACCTCTCCAAAATTAGTTTTCTGCCCACAGCTAACTCAAAGACAACTGCAGAGGTTGAAGTAAACAAACTAAAGGTTTATAGATACCCCTGACGGTAACAAAGGCTTTAAGGTATCCCTAATAGGCTCAAAAATCGCGTCAGGATGTGAGAGGGTTAAGAACGTGTTCGATGTGTCCCTGTTGGGAATATTTACGGTCTATAAGTCCATAGTTGGATTTTAGTAAAGACTATATCACAGATTATAAATATTATAACCCGACATAACATTAACCCCTTGAAGATTATGATACATTTTAACAATTAATTATGGAAATCAATAGACAATTGCATTCAGCTTAGGAAGGCTCTCTCTTTCTCTCACTCACTCTCTCTCTCTCTCTCTCTCTCTCTCTCTCTCTCTCTCTCTCTCTCTCTCTCTCTCTCTCTCTCTCTCTCTCTCTCTCTCTCTCTCAAACACACACATTCTAGGAAGGTATCTGTGTGACAAGCCTATTATACCACACAGAGAACCCCCCACACACCAACCACATCACAAAGTAGAGGACTCAAAGGTATTAAATGATATACAGTATACACGGGATATTAGGGACTATGATGCCACGCTTATTACCGGTAATATTTCAATATATATATATATATATATATACAGTATATATATATATATATATATATATATATATATATATATATATATATATATATATATATATATCGAAAGATGGAGGGAGTACTTCAATGAGTTGCTAAATGTAAGGAATGAAGAGCCAGCAAACATAGTTGTATATGGTATGAGAGGGAGAAGAGGAGAAGTAGTGGAGGAGGAGATGGGGATCAGGAGGGCTGAAGTGTGGGAAGCCATGAAAAGAGTGAAGTTGGGGAAAACACCAGGAACAGATGGAGTGTGTGGGGAAATGTTGAGGTATGGTGGTGAGATAGTGATCGAATGGGTATGGAAAATGTGCAAACTAGCATGGGAGAAGGGGAATGCACCCGATGACTGGAAGACTGGCACAATAGTCCCCCTATATAAGGGCAAAGGGGAAAGAGGAGTGTGTGGTAACCACCGATGAATATGTATTTTAAGCGTAGTAGGGTAGTGATTGAGAGAGTGAGAGTGAGAACGGAGAAATGGATAGGCGACGAGCAGGGAGGTTTTAGGAAGGGAAGAGGATGTGTAGATCAGATTTTTGCCCTGAATTGTGTTGTGGAAAAATATCTGGAGAAGAAACAAAAGGTGTATGTTGCCTTTATGGACTTGGAGAAGGCCTATGACAAAGTGGATAGAGAAGGCATGTGAAAGTACTTAGAATATACGGAGTAGATGGTAAGTTGCTGAAGCAGTGAAGAGCATGGATGAGGGTGCAAAAGCGGCAGTACGTGTGGAGAATGAGCAGAGCGAGTTCTTTGACCTGAGTGTTGGGTTGAAACAGGGGTGTGTGATGTCTCCGTGGTTGTTTGCTGTATATATGGATGGAGTCATGAAAGAAATACTAGGAAGAGTAGTGGATGTTGGTGTATCACTGAAAAGGGAGGGAAATGAGTGGAAGCTGCCTATACTGCTGTTTGCGGATGACACAGTTCTGATGAGCGATAATGAATGGGAGTTGCAGGGTGTGGTAAATGAGTTTGGAACAGTGTGCGAAAAATGGAATTTGAAGGTAAATGCGGGGAAAAGCAAGGTAATGGTCTTCGAAAGGGGTGAAGTCACAGAGTGTGAGGTGAAGTTGAACGGTCAGGCTATGGAGATCGTCAGCTCTTTTAAGTATCTGGGCAGTGTGTTGAGTAAAGATAGGACTATGGATGAAAAAGTCTGGGAAAGGGTGCAACAGGGGAAGAGGGTTGTAGGAATGTTGAAAGCAGCACCAAGAAATAGAGTGGTCAGTATCCTGAATATTATTCCTAGGGGGTAGTGGAGAAACGGATATAAAGTAAATAATTAGACCTGGGAAGATGAAATGGCCTAGGCTATAAATATGATACCGGGTCGGCGTTTGACTTACTTGTAAACATGTATGTGTAGGTTATCTGTGGTAGTCCCAGTAATATCTATGAAGTACTTCTAGTATTAAAGGAACTTAGCTGTGATGATAAGAGTGTAGGTTAGGTGATGGACATGTCGGTAGGTGTAGTTCAGTGAAGTTCTGTTGTTATGTGGCAGCAACTGGTGTTTGTTGTGAACGGGACGAAGTCTCTGTGTGAAGTGTACTGAGATACCCTTTTATTGTAACAATATAAATATATTTAAGGGTTCTATATTATCTCCTGTGATTAAATAATAAGGGAAAATAAACTAAGATATAATTGGTGCAACCACAGTAATATTTATCCACAAAGACAAATAAAGTAATGTGTATAAACAAAAAGGAACCAGCTGTCGTGAACCCGGGAAATTCAAACTACGGTATATATACCAGCTAGGATTCACGACATACTCCGCCACCAGTTACATACAAAGTATTTACAATTGTCCCGTCCCGATCATGGATCGCCACAACTGGGAGGAACCCAAAGCAGCCTGACGTGACGGCCTCTGAGGGGTATCACCTCGGTCCGCTCCAGTAGCATGAAGGATATTATCAGAGTTCGGCTTGCTGTCGCCATCCACTACCTCTAAATCTATTTCTAGTGGGTATAGCTTAACCACCGGTCTGGTGGTCAAACCGGCTCCTGTTGTTACCTGAACTACCCTACATTCGTGGTCAGGACCATGAAGAAGTTTCATTATCCGACCTATACGCCAAAAAAGTCGGGGGCCGTCATCATGTACTAGAACGACGTCCCCAACTTGCGGCGATGCTATCCCTTTTTTTACCATTAAGTGACGATGTTACTCCCTGAGTGATATTAGATAATCAGTGCTCCACCTTTTCCACAGATCATGTGAGAGCTTCGTAACATATTGGAAGCGTTGGTTGACGGAATCATTGTTACGCCAAGTCGTGTCCCTGAGATCTTTCTCCGTGACTTCCCGCCTTGGAAAGCTTCTGATCCGCCTCCCATGAACCAGTTGTGAAGGAGTGATGGGTAGAGGGTCTTCAAGATCACTGTAGCTGTAACCAAGCGGGCGATCATTGACTGTGGCCTCGAGCTCCAGTAATACCGTATTTAGTTCCTCTGTGGTAACCAATGCTCGACCCAGTACCTTCTTCAAGCCAGCCTTTAGGATGCCAATGACTCGTTCCCATATGGCACCGAACCATGGCGCCCTGGCCGGTATAAACCGCCACTCACACTTGAATTCCGCTAGAGTACCTTTTAACCTTGCATCATCCATCAACTCCCGTAATGTACTGGCTCCGCTAACAAATGTGGTGGCATTATCACTCATCATAATCTCAGGGTAACCCCTCCTGCTACTAAACCTACGGAACGCATGCAAAAATGATTCGCAGGAGAGGTTAGACACCGTTTCTACATGGACCGCTCTAGTAACTGCACAGGTGAATAAGACTACATATAGTTTTTAATGGAGAATTACTAGTAGAACCAGTTGAAGTGAGGAAAAGATATGCCGAGTATTTTGAATCTTTGTTAAATACAAGAGATGGAAGAGAAGCAGTGATTGAAGCAGAGGTGGATGGAGATAGGTTACCCAGGCCACCCAGGTGGCAGGGAATGAATGAAAGGATTGAGGAAAATGAGGTGAAAGAAGCAGTGAAACAAATGAGAGCGGGAAAAGCAGAAGGTTTGGATGGTATTGCTGTGGAGTGTATAAAGAAGGGTGGAGATGTGATAATAGATTGGTTGGTGAGACTTTTCAATGTGTGCTTTGCTGTGTCAATGGTACCAATAGACTGGAAGAGTGCATGTATTGTGCCGTTGTACAAGGGGAAGGGAGATCGGCAGGAGTGTTCAAGTTATCGAGATATTAGTTTATTGTCAGTGGTTGGAAAGCTGTATGGCAGGGTGTTGATAGAGAGGATAATAAAGTGTACGGAAGTTGCAATAGGAGAAGAACAGTGCGGTTTTAGGAGGGGAAGAGGGTGCGTGGATCAGATGTTTGCAGTAAGACAGTTATGCGAGAAGTATTTAGAGAAGCATAAGGAGATATTTTGGACTTTTATGGACTTGGAAAAAGCGTATGATCGTGTGGACCGTGAAGCAATGTGGAAGGTGTTAAGGATTTATGAAATAGGAGGAAATTGTTAGAAGCAGTTAAGAGTTTTTATGAAGGGAGCAGAGCATGTGTGAGAGTAGGAAATGGTGAGTTGAGTGAATGGTTTGAGGTAAAGGTAGGTTTACGACAGGGTTGTGTAATGTCACCATGGCTGTTTAATATGTTTATGGATGGTGTGGTGAGGGAGGTGAAAAGGAGAACTATGGGAAGAGGATTGGGTTTAGTAGGAAAGAATGGTAGAGATTGGGAGTTGAATCAGTTGCTGTTCGCTGATGACACAGCATTGGTGGCGGATTCTGATGAGAAACTGCAGCGGGTAGTCAAAGAGTTTGGTGTGGTTTGTGGAAGGAGGAAACTGAAGGTGAACATCAATAAAAGTAAAGTAATGGTGTGTAATAGGGGAGAGCATAGGGTGAATCTAGATGTGAGGCTGGATGGGGAAATATTGGAACAAGTAGAGTGTTTTAAATATCTAGGAGGAACGATAAGCAGGAGTGGAGGTATGGAAATGGAGGTAAAACAGAGAGTGTGTGAAGGAAGGAAGGTTTTCGGAGCAATGGGAAGTATGTGGAAGACGAGAAATCTCGGAGTGAAAGTAAAAAGTGCACTGTATCAAGGAATTGTTGTGCCAACAGTGATGTATGGGGCTGAGACATGGGCTCTGAAGAAAAAGGAGAAAAGAGGGCTGGATTTGATGGAGATGAGCTGCTTGAGGAGTATGTGTGGAGTTACTCGTAGAGACAGATTGAGGAATGAAGAGATACGTAGGAGAGTGGGGCAGCAAGAACATTTGTCAGCCAGAGTGGACAGAAGGGTGCTGAGCTGGTATGGTCATGTCGAACGAATGGGAGATGAAAGGCTTTCAAAGAGAATATGTGAGTCAGGTACAAGGGCAGGAAGACCCCCATTGAGATGGAGAGACTGTGTAAGAAAGGCTTTGGATGATAGAGGAATGACTATAGATCAGGCAGGGGAAGTGGTGGTGGACAGGAGTGAATGGAGAATGCTTGTGAATAGTTGAGTGAACACGTGGTCATTTGGAGTAAGGGGTCGGGCGCAAGTTGGACTAGATAATAGTCCATCAGACGCTTGGCCCGGGGAGACGATTAATATGAAGGGTGTGCCTGGAAGTGTGGTGGGAGGGCTTGTGGCTTTGGCTCCGCTGCATGTCTGCCTGCCGAGATCGGAACCTCTCCGGGTGGTCAGGGGCCGGGGGAGTGCTGGAGCAACCTTGGTAACCCTGGTCTCTGGGTCTTCTCCTGGGTGACCTGGATGTGTGAGAGTTTGTGTTTTTTATCTGTGTTTATTTTTTGTTTTATGTTGTTTTTGTGTTTTCCCTGTTCTTGCTCTGTCTTGAGTCGGCTACCCCCAAAATGGGGATTGGGCCTGAGCATATAGATAGATAGATAGATAGATAGTTTACTTACAGCACCCCCCCTTCTCTTTTACTGGCAAGGCACCTGTGTAGTCAACCCCCGTTACCTGGAAAGGACTCACCTCCTGAACCCTAAACTCCGGCAACGGAGGGGCCTGTACAGCATGGTATGATGTACCTTGCAATCTCTTGCAGATGATACATCCCCTTAAGGCTTTCTTTACTATCTGTCTAATCTTTGGGATCCACCATCTTTGCCTTTTGTAATTTACAACATAACTAACACCACTATGGTTACACACTTTGTGGCAGTAATTACTAAGGAGAGTGGCTATACGATGTTTATTAGGGATAAGGATAGGGTACTTGGCGCTATCATGTAAAGCTGAAAGGTGTAGCCTACCTCTACAGCGTATCATGCCTCCCTCCATATAGAGGCCTAACTGCTTCACTATATTGCTTGGTGTGCCCTGTCCTTTCGACAAATAGTGGTGTTCCTCAGAGTAAGCTTTTCTCTGAGCCACCTTAATCATGGCTGACTCTGCTGCTCTTAATTCCGGCACCGTCAAGTATGCCGGTTTTGCCTGATAGTTCCCTTGTGTCTTCTCTTTAACCCTTCCTACCCGGTCTGCCTTAGGTAAGGACAGCACGAAAGAAGGGCCGCTACCCGGTATGCCTTATCTAAGGCATGAGCTTAATAGCCTAATTAAGCTTGGTCTGAATGCCGTGCGTACGACGTATGTCAACAAACCCAAGCGTTCGTCACCGCACCTCCGAAAACAAGAAGGAGAAGACTCCTCAATGTTATTGTTCTGACGTCATGACGAAATTAGTGTCTGAAAAGCCCCCATATTGGCAACATCTCTGCAATATTGGCTCCACTGAAATCGTCATCACAACTGAACCAGTTGACTTACAGAGCTCTACTCAATGCCAAAATACAGATTGAAAACCGCACTACGATTATAGATGAGTGGGAAAGTTCTAGTAGTGAAAGTAAACATAAATACGGTAGCCTAGGCCTAGACCTTTTTCAGCCATTTCGCCCGGGTAGGGGCGACCGTCATTGGGTAAGACAGCCCGGGGAGGAAGGGTTAAGAGTCCTAATAAACCTAAGGACCCATGTCATTACATGCCATGACCTCATATATGAGCCATACCGGTCCCAATTCAATATGGCAGTAGGGGCAACCGGTACCGGCAATGACAGGATTCCCTCTTGACTCACGTTATAACCCACAGTGGTGTCCCCTCCTATTGAGCCCCCTATTGGGCCATGATCAGGCCATAGCATTTGGCGAGGTAGCCATATGGGCCCTCCCCACCAAAGCGAAGAAGCAACTAAGGACACATAAGAAATCTCTCTGGTAACTAGATCACTGGGGTTGTCCTCTGTGGACACATAACGAAAATGAGCGCCGGGACTAATGACTTTATCTCCTCAACTCTATTTTGAACATAAATAGGCAAAATCTTTTTACTAGACAACCAGCATAGGGTTATCTGGGTGTCCGACCAGAGGTATACATTCTCTATAATCAGCTCGTTCGCGTAGGCCTCACATATATAACATGCGAGACGAGCTGCGAGAAGAACAGCAGTCAACTCCATCTTAGGTATGGTGAGGGACTTACTAGGCGCCACCTTAGCTTTGGCCATTACTAACCTACTCACCTCATCACCAACCGCATAGGCCGCTACACCATATGCTACTGAGCTAGCGTCACTAAATAGGTGCAGCGTAACCCTCTTAGAAATAGTGACCTGACGGGGAAACATGATACCTGTACTATCTATCATATCGTTATAAATACCCTGCCAGTTAGCTCTCATGTCATCTGGAATGGGGACATCCCACCCACACTCTAATCTCCACAAGTCCTGTACGAACCTCCGCGCCCGGATGGTTACCGGTAGCAACACTCCTAGAGGATCGAACACACTCGCGGTTAGACTTAGAGCCTCGCGTTTCGTAACCAATGCAGGCTACTTCCGCGGCAATTAACCTGTAACATATCCTTATTAGTTAGCCACCCAACGCCAAGTACCCTAACCCCGTCTTGTTTGGCGGAAGCTATACCCTTCAGGTGCAACAGTTCCCGCAAATTCTCATTATTTGTGACCCACTCACGTAAAGACAGGTTAGCGCTGGAAAATATTCTACGGGCATCCCAACATTGTTGTTGCAAATCACCCACACTATCACCAGTCCCCTGCAAGTTATCAATATACAGCCCCCTTTTGAGTTTATTAACTACTTCACTGTTCCCCTGTATCATAGACAGGTGTTTTTGAATGGAAGCATTAACCTCTGAAGTGCGCATGGGGGTAATTAGACACCTCTCCCTGTGCGCATGTATTTGAGGTGTTTCCGTCACTAAAATATTCATTGTACCATTAATAGCATTAATACTTATCCATATGCGCCTATTATGGGTTGATTATAAAGGTATTAACCTGAAACAACAATAAAACGAGTGAAAACAGCGTTTGGATGGTCAAAATCGGAGATATAGCCCGCGAGTTGTATAATG
Organism: Lithodes maja; assembly: GCA_037953745.1. NCBI lineage: Eukaryota > Metazoa > Arthropoda > Malacostraca > Decapoda > Lithodidae > Lithodes > Lithodes maja. Next base: position 21,890 of record JBAKBP010007810.1, on the reverse strand, counting down.
TATGGGTGAGGCAAGCTGCTTTCCTGCCAATTTCCCCCAAGGCCACTGAGACACAGTCGATCGATACTCTCTCTCTCTCTCTTGCACTCGCTTGCCATCAGTGATGACAACACCCTGCTTGCAACTCGCTAATGTTAGCACGAAAATATACCTCAGAATAAGGGAATAACAGGGAAAATAGGTGATAACTGAAGGAGAGGAGGAAAGTGGGGAAGGAGGGGAGGTAGAGGACTGACATTTTGCATGGCCCAGGGGCCAAAAAAATAAAAAAATAAAAATAAAAAAAATATTTTTTGTTCGATGTCAAAAGTTGATTTTTTTTTCACTCACTCTTAAGAGTCTCCCCGCAGTCCGCCGGGGGAACTCTTAAGAGTCTCCCCGCAGTTCCTGGGTTAAGGAGGAACTGGGAACAGGTGGCCCCGAACAGAACTGCACGGAACCGGTAGACAATGTAAGGACTTGCAACATCCAAGGGATCAACTGGCCACAGAAACCTAGTAGCATCCCTATCCTTCTCACTCAGCCCCACCATGAGAAATGCTTTTTCAATATCACTCACCCAGGTAAATTGATGGCATCTAAAGCGCAGAAGCACCTGGGTGAGGTCAGCCACTAGCGATGGACCTGTATGGAGACAGTCATTCAGACTGATCGCCTTCTCGTCCATCCTAGCCGAACAGTCAAACACTATCCGTACAGGCGTAGTAACACTATCCTTGGTAATACCATGGTGAGCTAAGTAGTGAATGGGATGACCAGCCTGATTCCTGTTTTCTACCCTTTCAATAAACCCCCTTTCTATCTGGTTGTCCAGAACCTTTGTATACTGTTGACAGTAGTTGGGATCTTTTATAAACTTACGCTGCAAGCCTCTCATTCTGCCCAGGGCTAAGTTAAAGTTATCAGGTAATTTATCTATGTTATCTCTCCACGGAAGTTCCACTATATACTGTCCCTGTGCTTGGGAATACTGTACTGTTCAGAAAATCTATTTAAGACCTTCTCCCCACCCTTACCAGTCTCATTAGGACTTATACCAATATGGTCCAAGTCCCATAGAGCTCTCAGATCCTTTAATTCTGGAGAATTCCTGCCAATATCTTCCTGTATCTCCACTAAAGGGTCTACTGCTAACTTAAGAACAGTGACTAACTCTACATGGGTCTCTTCTATATCTGACTGATAAGTGCCACTCAGTGCGTAACCATAAATTGTGGGTAACATAACTATACTTCCTTCTCTGACATAGCCTGAATGTACAAAGTGGTAATAAAAGTCCGCCCCAATCAGTAACCCTATCATATCTCCATCAGTGATACCTGGATCTGCCAATTTGTAACCCCGAGCCTTGATAGCATTTACCTCCATCCCTAATCCCCTCCCTGGCTTGTATACTGGTAACTCCTCCACCAAAACGGCTCTCAAATTACGCACCCTTCTTCTGTGATGATAGGTTAACTCTACTATTTCATACTCAGTACAGTACTACCAAGTGAGCCAGTAAATCCCTGGAGCTTTAGCTGTTCCTTACTGACCCTAACGTAATCAAGCTGCGATAAAGCAGAGCGCAAGATGAAGGTACGCTGCGAACATTGGGCCAACAAAGCTATTACTCTACTGGTATGACCGTTTCTGTCGGTCAAGGGAATCTGAATGGTAGGCAACAACACTGCATTACGGCCCGAAGCCACAGCCATGGTCACTGTTGGTTCAGGGGCTGCTGGTTGTCCAGTTTGTTCAAGGCGTGGCATCGGACACAAATAATTAAAATGTTTCTGTTGGCAGAATCGGCACAGCCTAATTTTAGGGTTAGTACACCCCTGGCTGCCATGTTCTGACGAGAGGCACCCGACGCACAATTTCAACTGCCTTGCTCTATTGGCCTTGGCGGGACTGTTCTTGTATTTTGCACACTTTGCCCAAAAATGTCCTGTCTTTAAACACAACTTACATCCATACTTCTGCTTGGTATCGGGTTTCTGATACACTGCATATGCTGCTGTGGCGGTTGCCCCAAACTGTTCTAGTGGATTATGTCTACTTTCTAGATTGCACACTTCAGTCTTAAACACACGAACATATTCATCCACATCCAGCCAGTTGTCTTTTAATTCACGCTTAATCACTTCAGAGAGTGCACTAGGGAGTTTATTATGCAACAGTACTGCACACATTTCACTTACTGTTACATCCATAGAGCGTAATGACTCTAACGCGCACTCAAATGACGCGGAAAAATCTTTAAGAGCACTGACCTCCTGGCTAGGATGTGGGAGATTACACAGTTTCGCTATTTGAGCTGCTTTGATGCGATCCTTTTGACCATAACTGTTTTTCAATATAGTGACCGCTGGTTTGTAACTTCCAGCGACCAAACTAAATCCACCAACAATTTGTAGAGCCTCACCACTAAGTTGTCCCTTTAGATACATACATTTCTGAATGTCAGTTAAGTCTGTTTGGGAGTGAACACTACAATCAAAGAGCTCCCAGAAACCCACCCACTGTGTTGGATCCCCATCAAAAACTGGCAACTTCAGGGAGGGTAGCTTAATACCCTTCTGCTTCCTACTTGCTGCACTATCATGAGATCTACCAGTAGTGGTTGTCTGTAGAGCACTATCTAACTCAGCTAACTGACTGTTTACTTGATTAACATACTGCATATCTTTCACCATCTCATCCTCTAAATGATCATCTGAATATAAGCTATACAACTCTACGTTATACGACTCGATATCAGCTAGGGCCTTTTCTAAAGTGATTTTCACACCCCTTACATCATGCAGTGTAGCAGCATGTTCAATAAATTCAGACAGATTAGAGGTAAGCTTAGTAATCCCTCCCTTCTTGGCGGCCCTAAACCGCCGCAATGACTTTATTTTCTCATCCATTCTTAAAAGTTTACGGTAACTAAAGCTTAAGGAACAACAATACTTATCGTCACTGTAGGCTAACCTATTCTAATCTATTCTAAGCCTAGGCTAACCTACTTACATTGATGACGACAGCAACCAAGCAAATTGAAGCATGCAGACCGCGTGCCCCCTGTGAGTTTACAAATGATCAAAGAAATGGAAAATTACCCTATGTCATATTACTCTACTTTACAATATTTACTTTACTAGGCTAGGCTATATTAAATTTTAACACATTAAAGAGAAAAAGAAAGAAATGAAAGAGAAAGAAGGATCATGACTCCTCTGAAGGAGGAACAGCCGCAGCCGTCGTCCTAGTCTTGAGATCTAGCCTATTGCGTCGACTGCTCCTCCTCGGCCTTGTCCTTCTCCTCAAAGAAGGCATGCGCTCTGTTCAGTAGCCTATCTAATACCTTCCGGCTCCCTGGCACATCTAGCCCAGGCTGAGGTCTGCCTGACCGTGTCCACCCTTGCCCCTGGTCTATAGAACTGTTTAAAAAAAAAAAAAAAGCAGGGCACTGCACTGGACGGTCCAGCGGAAAATCCCGGACATAATATTATGCGCTCCTCAACATTTGTCCACTGGATCGCCAAGCTCTACACATAGGCAGACAAGTCAGGCCTAATACCCCCCCAATCACTATCAATATATAACAGATGGCCCAGTATCCTGGTCACACGGCACCAATTATATCCTGAATATTATTCCTAGGGGGTAGAGGAGAAACGGATATAAAGTAAATAATTAGACCTGGGAAGATGAAGGCCTAGGCTATAAATATGATACCGGGTCGGCGTTTGACTTACTTGTAAACATGTATGTGTAGGTTATCTGTGGTAGTCCCAGTAATATCTATGAAGTACTTCTAGTATTAAAGGAACTTAGCTGTGATGATAAGAGTGTAGGTTAGGTGATGGACATGTCGGTAGGTGTAGTTCAGTGAAGTTCTGTTGTTATGTGGCAGCAACTGGTTTTTGTTGTGAACGGGACGAAGTCTCTGTGTGAAGTGTACTGAGATACCCTTTTATTGTAACAATATAAATATATTTAAGGGTTCTATATTGTCTCCCGTGATTAAATAATAAGGGAAAATAAACTAAGATATAATTGGTGCAACCACAGTAATATTTATCCACAAAGATAAATAAAGTAATGTGTATAAACAAAAAGGAACCAGCTGTCGTGAACCCGGGAAATTCAAACTATGGTATATTATATACCAGCTAGGATTCACGACAGTCAGTATGGATGTGAAGAAGTCCTTGCATGACAGTGTGGTAATCCCGACACTAACTTACGGAAGCGAAGCATGGACGTTCATGGAGAGACTCAGACCAAGAGTGAGAGCGGTGGAAATGAGTTACTTGAGAAGTGCGTGCGGAGTTACATGGAGGGATAGACAGACGAATGAGGAAGTAAGAAGGAGGTGTGGTGTGGAGGTAGATGTGCTGGAAAGTGTGAAAAGGAACAACTTGAGATGGTTCGGCCATATGGAACGTATGGGAAGCGAGAGAATGACTAAGAGGGTGTACGAGAGCGAGGTGGAAGGACAGAGAGGGAGAGGTAGACTGAAGGAGAGGTGGAAGGATGGAGTGAGGAAGTATATGAAGGAAGGCAATGCTGATTGTTGTTGTTCCCCAAGCTGCCTGGCCGAACAGCCCCAAGGCCCCGAGCAATTCCAAGGCCATAACCGAGCGCACCCACAGAACCCTCCCCGCCGACCACAATAAAGCCTGGGTGACCGAATCCACTCCATGGCGGGGAGCTGAGGAGGGTGCGGAAACGCCCGGGAAACCAAAGCCCCACCCAGGGCCCTGGCGATGCTGGTTGGGAGGAGGGGCGTCGACTGACTGGGGACAGAAGTGCTTGGGGGCGGTTCGTTCGTTCGTTCGGGGATCATGGCGTCAGGCAATAGATATAAACTGTATATATATATATATATATATTTTGTTTTTTCTGCAGTAAAACAGTTATGCGAGAAGTATTTAGAGAAGCATAAGGAGATATATTGGGCTTTTATGGATTTGGAAAAAACGTATGATCGTGTGGATCGTTAAGCAATGAGGAAAGTGTTAAGGATTTAAAAAATTGGAGGAGATTTTTTAAAAGCAATTAAGAGTTTTCCTGGTTCTTTTTGTCTTGTCAGTTTTACCATGTCAAACTCTTTCCCACGCACTTTTAACTCAGCAGATGTGCAGCCCCTGTAATATACACCATGACCCTGTGCATAGGTATTTGCACTATTTCCTCACTAAAATCGTTATTTTACCATAAATATCATTAATACTTATCCATATGCGCCTAATTTACGTTTAATATGAAGATAATAATAATAGTTCTTAAAGCTAGCGCATGCTAAGCCAGCTAAGGATAGCCCAATAAGGCCGATTAGGCGTATTTCCATTGGGGTTCTGTACTACTATCCCATTCCCTTGCTCATGAAGGATGGTAACGGCTCAGTGCTTGTGAAAAATCTTTAATGCGCCGAGCGTAGGCGTGATCCTGGGCCTTCTGGGTGGAAGTCCGAGACGCTAATCACTACACCAGCGAGGTCGCTTAAGATAGTAACATGTTACAACAATAAAACAAGTGGGAAAAGTGTTTGGATGGTCAAAATCGCAAATTGAAAGAGAGAGTTTCATTCATCAAGTGTGAGCCAGCCGTCGTCACCCCATCCTGGGGTGAGGCCTGGAGAGGCCTGGAGGCCTGGAGAGAGGCTGAGCCCACTATCTCTATCTCTCTCTCTTTCCCATGCATAGACACACATATGACCACGCCATGAAAGCGACTCGCTAATGTTAGCAGGAAAAATATACCAATGAATAAGGGAATAACAGGGAAAATAGGTAATAATTGAAGGGGGGGGGGGGTCGGGTAAGGGGGTAAGGAGGGGATGTGGAGGAGTGATATGTGGTATGGCCAAGGGGCAAAAAAAAATAAAAAAAAAATCAAGTGCTACTGGGGTGTTTTAAATGTGTTTTTTAGGCCTAGGATCTTAACCCGGCAAGCGCGATAGGCCTCACGGAAGGCTTCCTATAGGGAACGCGATAGGCCTCACGGAAGCAGGACCATAAAAAAAGCTTTCCAAAAAAAAAAAGGGCCTATCAAAAAAAAAAAATTTGTCTCTAGGTGAGATAATTCCCCTCCAGTACTCATCCATGTAAATCTCACCCACCCCCCTCCCCTCCTTCCCCACCTTATTCCCCCCTCCCTCCCCTCCTCAATTATCACCTATTTTCCCTCTTATTATCATCATTTATCGGTTATTTTTCTCTCCCACGATAATGTAGCACAAGTGGGTTGCAGAAAAGATCGATATGTAACACCCAGACACCAGCCCACACCGCCCCGCTTGTCTCAGTTACCTCACAGACAGCGAGAGAGGAGGGTTGACTGTAGGTCTCTCTCGCCTGACATTACGACCGGGTGGCCAATATCTTCGTTTTTCACCACCCAAATGCTTTTCCCACTTATTTTAGCACTCTTGAAGGTTCATATATACATCATATATGTAAAATAAAAGCATACCGAAAACAAATAATGGTCTATATTGTAAATATAACGAATTCTGTCAGAATCCAAGGCTAGAAATACACAAATAACTACCCTAGCCCCTAGGTCTATTTAGCGCTTACCGGGTTAAAGGACAAATTGAGGGATTGTAATAATATAGTTTTGTCAACCATTGTGAAGATAGTGATGTGCCTTTGGCTCGAAGTCGAAGTGAGTCAAGACTCTGAATAACGACTGTCCAACTAGGTTGTAATGGGAATGTAACAATTCCGAAGTACAAACTATAGTGGGCCGTCGTAGGTATTCAAATAATAGCTTGAACTCATTTTGACCCGAACAGAGAATCAATTGCTATGGGGATTACGGCTACCATGGGAGTATGTTAAATAAAAACGGAAACTTATGAACAACTGTCGAATTATTCCAACCATAGTAAAACAGTGTATTTAAAAATAAGTACAACACTACTGATTTTGCCGAGTTTGATCCTGATAACTGTCATAAACATTCTTTAGGATACAATAATCCTGACTGCCATTATTATTTTTTGGGATGAACTCTCAGACAGTTTATAAAACAATTTCAAAACACTCTCTCAGTTGTTTGCTTTAATATTAATAGTAATCCTCAACACTTTGATAGTTTCTTCAAACAGTGCATTTCATTGCAAAACTTTGATATCTATGGTTTCTGTGAAACAAAGCTTGCAGACAATATTGATTATCTTTACCGTGTAGAAAATTGCAACTCATGTCTCTATAATGTCTCTCGCCAGAGTGGGGGTATAGCTGTGGTTATATGACACATATTTGACTGTTTTAAATGGGAAGTAATTCTTGGAGGCCATATTTATAGAGATAAAGCTAACACATAGGAACATCATAGTTGGGATAATCTAAAGGAGACCAAGTAATGTAAATAATGTTATTGATAGAATAGATGACATTATTTATTTAATTAATTCTGAAAACAAAACTTGCATCGTATGTGGTGATTTAAATATAGACATTTTAAAATATGAAACTGTATTGTATGTATGTATGTATGTAAGTATGTATGTATGTATGTATGTATATACTCAGGCACATACCCCATTGCTGGGGGTGGCCAACTCGAGACAGAGTCCAAACAAAAACAACATTAGAGGGTTCATATTCTCAGGTTCCGGGACCACTTTCGCGTTCCCTCACCCCTTTCACTGTCTCGATGCGTAGGAGAATATTACAAGGGAAGGAGGATTCCTAGCCTCTTGCCCCATAACACAGATCTAATATCAAGCGGTAGTATACATACTAAATGATCCAATCACTTTCCTGTGTTTGCCGTATTAAAATTATCATCTGGAATTACAAAGGAAGCTACTACCAGGATAAATTACAGAAACTATAGTGACACCATTATTATATTGTTTGTTGGGACCTACAGTAGTTAATGCTGCAAATTATCCGAATGTAATTTTATGCAACTGTTTAAGTATATTTAATGCCAGTTTTAACAAAACAAATCGTAATCCACGAAAAGGTAATCAAAACTAAACATACAAACAAGCCATATACAGTATATCTCATTATATTTAAACTAAACATACAAACAAGCCATATACAGTATATCTCATTATATTTAAACTAAACATACAAACAAGCCATATACAGTATATCTCATTATATTTAAACTAAACATACAAACAAGCCATATACAGTATATCTCATTATATTTAAACTAAACATACAAACAAGCCATATACAGTATATCTCATTATATTTAAACTAAACATACAAACAAGCCATATACAGTATATCTCATTATATTTAAACTAAACATACAAACAAGCCATATACAGTATATCTCATTATATTTAAAACACGATTGCTCAGAAAAATAGACTATAAAGAAAATACGCTAAACACCCAGTCAAATTTGGAGAATAATTTCGTAGAGTGAGAAACAAAGTATCCCAAGCAATTTAAGCAGCACGGGCCCACTATAGTCTGGGATCCAAGGCCGCAAAACAGCACTTTGATATGACACCCCTGCTGTAAAAATGTTGACCCTTGGAACATGATAAGGGAAGTGTTGGACATCTGAAAAGTGAATTTGGACACTTGGTTCGGATTGCGCAACGTGAGGACACTCAATTTTACGAAGTTAAGACAGGAATTTTAAAAGCGGAACATTTTGAGGTTGAGGAAATTCAATGCATCATATCTCCTTACTGTGACACTTTATTGCAACAAATGACCACTCATTTTTTTCGTCATGATGTCAGCTACAGAATGATAGGTAAATAATATTGATTGGGTGAACTAGAAGGTCACCAGAGGTCAAAAGATCTCGAAAATCATGTCTCACCTAAAATTTTGTATTTTTATCAAAGAAATGGGTTTAAGAATATATTCTAGTATGATTTATGAAGAAATGATAGTTCTACCCAACTTTTTACACCTTTATAATGTTTTATGTGAGTGGGATATGCTTGTGGAGTAGGAATATAAGGCAGCACTATGCATTTATTTGTATAATCCAATTTGAAGAAATTACTAACGATACACTTTTCTTGTCCGACAGGTGATACTGCTGCTTCCTTGACATCCACGATGGATCCTGTGATAACAACAAAGCGCAAGCAGCCCTGTTCAACAATAACTGATTATTCCAGGTGTTTGATATGCCAAAGTACGACTGATGAGCTTGGACGTATGTGTAAATTAACAAGCAGGGGTTTCAATACATTCAAAGATGCAGTAGAAACAAGAAGAGATCATGTGTATTACAGACTTTGGAATGACCTACAAAATGCTGATGAGTTCCTTAGAATGCAACCTATGTGTCATGTGAACTGTCGAAGTGATTATACACATAAGAAAAATGTACAGGCAAAACGGTTGAAAACAGAAAATGAAATAACTGGAGAAACATCTAGCACATCAGGTCGAACCAGTAGAACAGGAATTATTGATTATAAGCTTGTGTGTTTTGTTACGACCGGGCACTCGGGTACACTAGGGCTCTTACACAGGACTCGAGTATGGCTCGCTGCCACAACGGAAACACACGATCCCAACCCCAGAGTACTGCCAGCCGAACAAAAAACGCCACTACCCTCCAGAGTTCTATCTGCTATAACGGGGTATACAAGAACTCGGTACTAGCGTTTCACACAACAGACTAATAACAAGACGGGAGTTATCTAGTCTGGTCAACAATCAAACAAAGAAGAAAGTACTACAACACTAAAGAATAGTGTTGGCCGAAGCCGAAGTAATCCACCCTTGAACTAAGAACTTAAGAAGTCCTCCACCCTCTACTTCGGATCGGCACTATTACGTTACGTTAAACAATAGTCCTCGAGCATCAAGCAAGGAATCTTCTGATAAGTTAGATGCTTCTCGAATACTCATAAGAAGTAAGTATCGGATTTTGAACAGCAATTTAATGAATAACTCACTGGTAATTAAAGGCTTTAAATTGACATAAGAAGAATTATAAGAATAAGCAATAGGATATGGCAAACATTAAGAAGAAGTACTCCGACAATGCACTGGCAATAGCCTACTAAGATTGTGCTCGTGGGCCACTAATCTCTGAAGTAGCTAAGCGTGCCACACATGAAATCAATAGTGCTTAAACAATAATATACATAAGGAGAAGCTTCAATACTATGCTGTATCTGCTGGTCGAGCAAAGTCTAGCTGGGATATCTAAGGTTAAGAGACAATGGCTGAGCAAGCGGCTCGTAGCCTAGCGAGGTCCTTAAGACTGTGCGGCCAAATTACGGTAATTGACGGGATGCTCTCTTGAGAGATCCAGATCACTAGTATCTGGTTCTCTCCTGGCGATCCTCTCAAAGTCAAGCAAATGAGATAGCACAGTGTTGGGTGGCACAGGCAAAAGCCCTCACTCGCAACACAGTGCTAAACTCCCACGGTACACAATCAAAAAGACCCCCTAGGCTTCCCACGTCTCCGTTGCAATTGTGCTGGTTCAACCAACCTAGCACTCATAGGAAATCACAACTCGAGGAACCCTATCCCAGTCTAGCATTACCTAAACCAGCAGAAAACAGGAACATGAATAATAGTACACAGGGAAATACATATACGAGTGCAACAAACATCAATCAATCCTATTCTAGTTAACCCTTCCAAAAATAGGCTATCTAACAGGCACTTATCTCGTGAGAACTCAAGCGATAATACTTTGGCTGACTAAATCTGCACCAAAGGGGTCATTGGTTAAAAAGGGACGAGAAGAGAAGAAAATAGGCTGTTCAGAGAGTAGAGAAAGTTCACATCAGTCGGAAGAATATCGATAGTTGCAAGGGATATGAGAGGTCGCTTTGCCTGATGAGTTCTGAAGAATTGTGGCGAGGACCTCTCTTTTTATACTCGGCCCTGTAGCGAGCATATCGCCAACACTAAGGACCGCCCACTGGCAATCATGACGTCATATACTCTCTCAATCTGGGATCGACAAAGAACTTCCCACGCGCTGAAAGGGAGGAAGGGAGGAAGGGAGGAGGGAGTTAGGCCTACACACCTCGTGGCGCGCTCACTGGCTGTCGTTACATAACTCTCTCTCTCATCATTGTATATAAGTCCCACACACAATACTTATAACTAATGATATAAAATAGAACTCGTTGACTTAGAAGAAAACAAAATACATAATGATAATACTTAATTACTTAATGACTTAAAAGATGCACTTACAAACTGGACACGTTCTGAGAAAGCTGAGACGGCCGAACAGTTGACGGAGCTGTTTCTGCTCGAGCAGTTTTATAAGTGTACAGGTGCAGATATGACTTTAACTATTAAAGAAAAGAACCCTAAAACTCTACAGGAGGCAGCTGAGATGGCTGACCTCCGGCTATCACTAATTCGTGGGTGCGGGTCTGCCCAGCGTAGTGAGGCAGGTAACAAGGGGCGTGACACCCCACCCCCCCCGAGTTAGTGATATACATTATGCAAACAAGTACAAGAGCTATGATACCAAGACTGACCACAAGACTAGCACCGTCCCATTTAAGAAGGGGCCGGGCCCTTCCCAGTACCAAGGGAAGCCCAAAGGGGAGTTAGAGTGTTATCAATGTCATAAAAAGGGGCACTTTGCAAGAGTCTGTCCTAGCAAACCACCTACAGCAGCTGTGTCTTTGGCCTGCAACATTGGTGTGTCTCTGAAGTCTTCTGAGTTTGCCCGGGGCAGTTCGTCAGAGGCTGAGGCACAGGCAGTGCAGAAGCACCTGGGAGGCTCGAACCCTGCTCAGGATGTTTTTTGCGACCATAGAGGACGGGGTTGCGTGATGTGGGCGGGGCGCAAGCATGGAGTAGAGGTCTTGCGTGATACAGGTGCTTCCCAGACTTTGATGAAAAACTTGACTGGCTACCCTATAAATGCGGCTCGGGTGGTAGTGGTGCAGGGTATTAATGCAACTCGGTCATACCCGCTGGTGCGGTTGGAGTTGGAGGTGGATGGTGTGGCACGTGAATTGGATGTTGGGATTGTGGAGAAACTGCCAGTGGAGGGCGTCGACCTTCTTCTCGGCAACGACTTTGCAATGCCCGCTTCTGAGGTTCTACCCTTAGTCGTTGCCGAGAGGCCGGCCGACGTGAGTAGGGAAGAGCAAGAGTGGGTCGAGCGGTGCCAGACACAACCCATGGCGTGTGTTGTCACCCGAGCTCGGGCAGATAAAGTGTCACAGCCTAGTCCTCCGTCTTCAGACCAGCAGAGGAACGATCAACAGGAGGAGGCTAAAGCTGGAGTTGGTTTTAAGAGTTTTGACTCGGCGGCTCTCCTGGGTGATTTAGTATTGGCACCTATGTTGGAGTCTGGAGAGGCCCCAGGACCTGTCACAGTTAGTGAGGAGGTAGGGCCGGAAGAGACTCCGGGGCAGCAACGTTGCACACGGAGAGAAAAAAGGGTTGCTCAGTTTGATATTGGGGAAGGACTTGGGTTGCTTCGGAAGCATCTAGACAGGTTGGTTCCCTCAGATATTTGTAAACTGCAGTTGGAGGATCCGGAAGTTCAGAAGTGTGGTAATGGTGCTGTCGAGATTAAACACGAGGACGGGGAAGCATGTCATGTGAACCTGTTGGAGGAGTTTGTGAGGCAACCACCTGAGCAGCCTACTGTCCCTGCGTTGGTCTGCCGCGGCCAAGGTGGAGAAGGAGAGGGGGGCAGTAGGGCACAGGTGGAGGAGAGTAGGGATTGTCATGTCTCGGCGAAGCAGTGGGCGGGGGACACGAGTCTGGTGGCTGTGGAAGCGCTAGAGCACCTGTCTGAGCAGCAGTGTGCAGCACTCCAGCACCAGCTCGGTTCATACCCCACTGGTCGTGCCGAGCCCCTGAGTCTCACAACTCGGGCGGTGCGAGATGTTCCGCAGGCAGGTCATGTGACTGTTAAAAGACCGTTAGCCTCGTTGTTTCGGTGGTTTAAGGTGGGCGACGAGGCCTTGGCATGGTTGCCAGGTCAGGGTCGACCCATGGCTGCCAAGGGTGGTGGTCAAAAGGAGGACATTGAGCAGATTGGTAGGGTCGGCTGTGGTATCGCAGTGCCCGGTCGTCACATAGCCTCCCAATGCTGCTCTAGTCTAATGCAACAGCCCTACCACAGACCGACTGTATCTGGCCATGTCGCTAAAAGCGGTGATGCTGCGCAGGCAGATGTCGTCACAAGGAATGTGGGGGTGCGCATGTACGGTATCGGCGGGGAAGCCTTAGCTATAATGAACTGTGGGAGTGACTGCACGGGTGGTACTGATTGTCCCTCTCATGACCTGGCTGTTCTAGGGACGAAGGTGGAGAAGGAGGGAGACTACAGGTTAGAAGCTGCGGTCTCGGCTGGGTTGTGGGAGGGCACAAGGCATGTTGTTCGTGGAGACAGTGCAAGGCAGTTATTTACTAGGCTATGGCAGTACTTTCGCATGTTTGTTGCTTCTCCAGGCCTGAGGTATGGGGTAGAATCCGACATGCAGGCTGGAGATAGTGCAAGGCTCAGTTTAATTCCCTGCCGTATAAATCCTGCTCGACAGCCTATGGTGCAAGCGGAGCTGGATTACGTGTGGACGAAGGCTCTGAGGGATGAGGAATGTCGTGAGTGGTCGTTGCTTGTAGCTTTGTCCGAGCGTGCTGGAGAGGTATGTGGTTTTGTTGTGGACGGGAGTACCTACCAGTGCAATGTTATGCCCTACGGACTTAAGAATGCACCAGCAACGTGTCAGAGCCTGATGAATGAAAGTGAAAAGGACAATGATGCGCTGGGGCATTTCGAGATCTATGTTCCAGCCTATGGTCCGGTCGGTGTAGTTTACCCAGATCATTACCCTCTCGAGATCTTGGACCAGTTTCACAATCGGAATATGAGGCTGACCAGGTGGTCACTAAGGTTATTGGTATATAACCTGGACATAAGCCATATTGCCGGTTGTGACAACGAGGTTGCATGTGGTCGTTCAGGGGTATATGATCCTGGGTAAATTGACACACGGGTAGCCTCCTGCTTTGGTTTGAGTAGTATTTTGCGCTTGGTGCTTGTTGGCTCGCGGTTGTAGCCCAGCGTATTGGGTCGTAAAGCAGGATTGTTGAGCGTTTGGTATAGAAGAAAATAGGCTGCCCTTATAGTGCAGCCGGAAAAAAACATATTAAAATATAAAAATCATATAAAAACTCTTTCTTTTTGATGAAGATAATTGTATAAGTTTGTCATAGCCTATAAGGTTTGAGTAGTCCACGAACTATCAAACGGCTGAGCTGCTGTAAGCTCGCTCTGGGAGCATGATATTGTGTCTTTTACTATTGTTGGGAGGAGTTATGAAATGTGAATTTTTTTTTATAAGATGTGTTTTAGTGATAAACTCAGCGTTGTTTTAGTGCCATGCGGTCGCTGGGTGTGAGGGGTTTGATGGGGTTCTGTATATCAGATTTTAGCTCAGGGTTGAGCAAGTAAAATCTTGGGGGAGGTGTGACGCATGTCGAGTATGAGCATGCTGTACAGAACGCCCAGTCAGGCCCCACCCTCGCTAGGATCGTCAGGGCAGGAACTTTGGCTGTAGTCTGTGTAGAGTTTCCTAACTCAGTTTATGTGAACCGTTGTACTATAAGTATTATCATTATGTATTTTGTTTTCTTCTAAGTCAACGAGTTCTATTTTATATCATTAGTTATAAGTATTGTGTGTGGGACTTATATACAATGATGAGAGAGAGAGTTATGTAACGACAGCCAGTGAGCGCGCCACGAGGTGTGTAGGCCTAACTCCCTCCTCCCTTCCTCCCTTCCTCCCTTTCAGCGCGTGGGAAGTTCTTTGTCGATCCCAGATTGAGAGAGTATATGACGTCATGATTGCCAGTGGGCGGTCCTTAGTGTTGGCGATATGCTCGCTACAGGGCCGAGTATAAAAAGAGAGGTCCTCGCCACAATTCTTCAGAACTCATCAGGCAAAGCGACCTCTCATATCCCTTGCAACTATCGATATTCTTCCGACTGATGTGAACTTTCTCTACTCTCTGAACAGCCTATTTTCTTCTCTTCTCGTCCCTTTTTAACCAATGACCCCTTTGGTGCAGATTTAGTCAGCCAAAGTATTATCGCTTGAGTTCTCACGAGATAAGTGCCTGTTAGATAGCCTATTTTTGGAAGGGTTAACTAGAATAGGATTGATTGATGTTTGTTGCACTCGTATATGTATTTCCCTGTGTACTATTATTCATGTTCCTGTTTTCTGCTGGTTTAGGTAATGCTAGACTGGGATAGGGTTCCTCGAGTTGTGATTTCCTATGAGTGCTAGGTTGGTTGAACCAGCACAATTGCAACGGAGACGTGGGAAGCCTAGGGGGTCTTTTTGATTGTGTACCGTGGGAGTTTAGCACTGTGTTGCGAGTGAGGGCTTTTGCCTGTGCCACCCAACACTGTGCTATCTCATTTGCTTGACTTTGAGAGGATCGCCAGGAGAGAACCAGATACTAGTGATCTGGATCTCTCAAGAGAGCATCCCGTCAATTACCGTAATTTGGCCGCACAGTCTTAAGGACCTCGCTAGGCTACGAGCCGCTTGCTCAGCCATTGTCTCTTAACCTTAGATATCCCAGCTAGACTTTGCTCGACCAGCAGATACAGCATAGTATTGAAGCTTCTCCTTATGTATATTATTGTTTAAGCACTATTGATTTCATGTGTGGCACGCTTAGCTACTTCAGAGATTAGTGGCCCACGAGCACAATCTTAGTAGGCTATTGCCAGTGCATTGTCGGAGTACTTCTTCTTAATGTTTGCCATATCCTATTGCTTATTCTTATAATTCTTCTTATGTCAATTTAAAGCCTTTAATTACCAGTGAGTTATTCATTAAATTGCTGTTCAAAATCCGATACTTACTTCTTATGAGTATTCGAGAAGCATCTAACTTATCAGAAGATTCCTTGCTTGATGCTCGAGGACTATTGTTTAACGTAACGTAATAGTGCCGATCCGAAGTAGAGGGTGGAGGACTTCTTAAGTTCTTAGTTCAAGGGTGGATTACTTCGGCTTCGGCCAACACTATTCTTTAGTGTTGTAGTACTTTCTTCTTTGTTTGATTGTTGACCAGACTAGATAACTCCCGTCTTGTTATTAGTCTGTTGTGTGAAACGCTAGTACCGAGTTCTTGTATACCCCGTTATAGCAGATAGAACTCTGGAGGGTAGTGGCGTTTTTTGTTCGGCTGGCAGTACTCTGGGGTTGGGATCGTGTGTTTCCGTTGTGGCAGCGAGCCATACTCGAGTCCTGTGTAAGAGCCCTAGTGTACCCGAGTGCCCGGTCGTAACAAAACACACAAGCTTATAATCAATAATTCCTGTTCTACTGGTTCGACCCGATGTGCTAGATGTTTCTCCAGTCATTTCATTTTCTGTTTTCAACCGTTTTGCCTGTACATTTTTCTTATGTGTATAATCACTTCGACAGTTCACATGACACATAGGTTGCATTCTAAGGAACTCATCAGCATTTTGTAGGTCATTCCAAAGTCTGTAATACACATGATCTCTTCTTGTTTCTACTGCATCTTTGAATGTATTGAAACCCCTGCTTGTTAATTTACACATACGTCCAAGCTCATCAGTCGTACTTTGGCATATCAAACACCTGGAATAATCAGTTATTGTTGAACAGGGCTGCTTGCGCTTTGTTGTTATCACAGGATCCATCGTGGATGTCAAGGAAGCAGCAGTATCACCTGTCGGACAAGAAAAGTGTATCGTTAGTAATTTCTTCAAATTGGATTATACAAATAAATGCATAGTGCTGCCTTATATTCCTACTCCACAAGCATATCCCACTCACATAAAACATTATAAAGGTGTAAAAAGTTGGGTAGAACTATCATTTCTTCATAAATCATACTAGAATATATTCTTAAACCCATTTCTTTGATAAAAATACAAAATTTTAGGTGAGACATGATTTTCGAGATCTTTTGACCTCTGGTGACCTTCTAGTTCACCCAATCAATATTATTTACCTATCATTCTGTAGCTGACATCATGACGAAAAAAATGAGTGGTCATTTGTTGCAATAAAGTGTCACAGTAAGGAGATATGATGCATTGAATTTCCTCAACCTCAAAATGTTCCGCTTTTAAAATTCCTGTCTTAACTTCGTAAAATTGAGTGTCCTCACGTTGCGCAATCCGAACCAAGTGTCCAAATTCACTTTTCAGATGTCCAACACTTCCCTTATCATGTTCCAAGGGTCAACATTTTTACAGCAGGGGTGTCATATCAAAGTGCTGTTTTGCGGCCTTGGATCCCAGACTATAGTGGGCCCGTGCTGCTTAAATTGCTTGGGATACTTTGTTTCTCACTCTACGAAATTATTCTCCAAATTTGACTGGGTGTTTAGCGTATTTTCTTTATAGTCTATTTTTCTGAGCAATCGTGTTTTAAATATAATGAGATATACTGTATATGGCTTGTTTGTATGTTTAGTTTAAATATAATGAGATATACTGTATATGGCTTGTTTGTATGTTTAGTTTAAATATAATGAGATATACTGTATATGGCTTGTTTGTATGTTTAGTTTAAATATAATGAGATATACTGTATATGGCTTGTTTGTATGTTTAGTTTAAATATAATGAGATATACTGTATATGGCTTGTTTGTATGTTTAGTTTAAATATAATGAGATATACTGTATATGGCTTGTTTGTATGTTTAGTTTAAATATAATGAGATATACTGTATATGGCTTGTTTGTATGTTTAGTTTTGATTACCTTTTCGTGGATTACGATTTGTTTTGTTAAAACTGGCATTAAATATACTTAAACAGTTGCATAAAATTACATTCGGATAATTTGCAGCATTAACTACTGTAGGTCCCAACAAACAATATAATAATGGTGTCACTATAGTTTCTGTAATTTATCCTGGTAGTAGCTTCCTTTGTAATTCCAGATGATAATTTTAATACGGCAAACACAGGAAAGTGATTGGATCATTTAGTATGTATACTACCGCTTGATATTAGATCTGTGTTATGGGGCAAGAGGCTAGGAATCCTCCTTCCCTTGTAATATTCTCCTACGCATCGAGACAGTGAAAGGGGTGAGGGAACGCGAAAGTGGTCCCGGAACCTGAGAATATGAACCCTCTAATGTTGTTTTTGTTTGGACTCTGTCTCGAGTTGGCCACCCCCAGCAATGGGGTATGTGCCTGAGTATATACATACATACATACATACATACTTACATACATACATACATACAATACAGTTTCATATTTTAAAATGTCTATATTTAAATCACCACATACGATGCAAGTTTTGTTTTCAGAATTAATTAAATAAATAATGTCATCTATTCTATCAATAACATTATTTACATTACTTGGTCTCCTTTAGATTATCCCAACTATGATGTTCCTATGTGTTAGCTTTATCTCTATAAATATGGCCTCCAAGAATTACTTCCCATTTAAAACAGTCAAATATGTGTCATATAACCACAGCTATACCCCCACTCTGGCGAGAGACATTATAGAGACATGAGTTGCAATTTTCTACACGGTAAAGATAATCAATATTGTCTGCAAGCTTTGTTTCACAGAAACCATAGATATCAAAGTTTTGCAATGAAATGCACTGTTTGAAGAAACTATCAAAGTGTTGAGGATTACTATTAATATTAAAGCAAACAACTGAGAGAGTGTTTTGAAATTGTTTTATAAACTGTCTGAGAGTTCATCCCAAAAAATAATAATGGCAGTCAGGATTATTGTATCCTAAAGAATGTTTATGACAGTTATCAGGATCAAACTCGGCAAAATCAGTAGTGTTGTACTTATTTTTAAATACACTGTTTTACTATGGTTGGAATAATTCGACAGTTGTTCATAAGTTTCCGTTTTTATTTAACATACTCCCATGGTAGCCGTAATCCCCATAGCAATTGATTCTCTGTTCGGGTCAAAATGAGTTCAAGCTATTATTTGAATACCTACGACGGCCCACTATAGTTTGTACTTCGGAATTGTTACATTCCCATTACAACCTATTTGGACAGTCGTTATTCAGAGTCTTGACTCACTTCGACTTCGAGCCAAAGGCACATCACTATCTTCACAATGGTTGACAAAACTATATTATTACAATCCCTCAATTTGTCCTTTAACCCGGTAAGCGCTAAATAGACCTAGGGGCTAGGGTAGTTATTTGTGTATTTCTAGCCTTGGATTCTGACAGAATTCGTTATATTTACAATATAGACCATTATTTGTTTTCGGTATGCTTTTATTTTACATATATGATGTATATATGAACCTTCAAGAGTGCTAAAATAAGTGGGAAAAGCATTTGGGTGGTGAAAAACGAAGATATTGGCCACCCGGTCGTAATGTCAGGCGAGAGAGACCTACAGTCAACCCTCCTCTCTCGCTGTCTGTGAGGTAACTGAGACAAGCGGGGCGGTGTGGGCTGGTGTCTGGGTGTTACATATCGATCTTTTCTGCAACCCACTTGTGCTACATTATCGTGGGAGAGAAAAATAACCGATAAATGATGATAATAAGAGGGAAAATAGGTGATAATTGAGGAGGGGAGGGAGGGGGGAATAAGGTGGGGAAGGAGGGGAGGGGGGTGGGTGAGATTTACATGGATGAGTACTGGAGGGGAATTATCTCACCTAGAGACAAATTTTTTTTTTTTGATAGGCCCTTTTTTTTTTGGAAAGCTTTTTTTATGGTCTTGCTTCCGTGAGGCCTATCGCGTTCCCTATAGGAAGCCTTCCGTGAGGCCTATCGCGCTTGCCGGGTTAATCACCTGAACAATATTAGGACCGAGGATTTTACCTATATGTTCTCACCTTACCGTGACAATATTAGCAACACTTATTCCATTCATAAGATCAAATCACCTTAATCATATTAGACACGAATAATAAATTCATAGACTTTTACATCACCATGACCGTACTACCCCAATTAATTATTCGGTTCGCGATCGTAAATCCCCTTTGCAATATTATACACACATATTAAATCAAACAGGTATTTACATCACCTTTATAATATCAAAACACAATTACTAAATCAACAGATATCTTCGTCACCTTTACAATATTAGAACGCTATGATCTTCAAGTCAATTTAAAAGATTACAAATGATTAGTCAATCAATTACCTCCTAAAACTAGTTGGCTAGATATTTACGCGCAATCGAAAGCATGCTGTCGACGAGGCGAATATCTAGTTAATACATATTGTTTCCTTATAACAAAAAGACTATTTCATGGGTATGGGCTGAAGCCCTTCTCTAACTAAGGGGTGGTGTGGTGGAGTGGTCTTGCCACTGGCCTGGTAATCCAAAGGTCCTGGGTTCAAATCCCGATGTATCAATGGGAAGATATTATTGGGATGGAATTTGTGCTGTACCTGGTATCAGTGCATTATCACAAGCCCACCGAAGCGTCAATAAAATACCCTCATTGTTCCCTGATTAAATAGCACTGTATGAATATTCCCATATTCAAAATATGCTATAGGGGTGCAATGCCTGGTGAGTTATCTGCTCAACAGGTGGCGTTGTGTGTGTGTAAGTGTGAGAGTCCGAGTGTAGGGGGTCAGACAGTGAAGCACGGGAATGAGGTGGCTTCAGAGATGGGGTCGTTTCGGGCCATGAGTGAGCACCGTGCCTCATGTGAAGGCAAGATGGCAGGTGCTCGTTGTACTCTACGTGCTTCACATGTCTTACTCCCTAGACTGGAACAAGACCTCACTGGCTTCACTGTTCATTGTAAAGTGGTGAATGTTAAGGCTCTCAGCCTATGCCCGAGAGGAAGTAAGTTGGAATATAGAAAAAAAAAAAAAAAAAAATATTCCTTTAGCTAGGTCTAACCTACTCTTCAAATACTAAACCCCACAAAGCTGCTCAAGTAAATCCCTCAAAGTTTCTCAGGTAAATCCTGTTATCTCAGTTACCTGCACGTAATCAGTTATTTTTTCCGCTTAAAACATTATCCCGAAGAACTCCCACTTAATGTTTGATTATCTATCTTACTTAATCTCCTATAGTATCCTGTACTATTACTAGCTATTTGGCTGGGTGCCTTTACTAACAGTAACAAGTATATCTCACAACACTTCATCTCTTTCATCTAATTTTTTATCCTAGCTTGTAGCAAACGACGCACACCTCTAATCGACCTAGCTTTGTATTAATAATAATAATAATAATAATCTTCTGGTTACTTATATAGCGCCCGTATCTCCTCCTTCGAGGATTCACAAGCGCTTGGCTTTCTTTAGTCTACCAGAGACCATTACCCATCCCCCTTGCTCATGGGGAGATGGTAACCGCCGGCTGTATCCCAGAAAAACTTTTCAATCTGAGCGGGGATTGAACGCGAGACCTTCAAGATGGGAATCAGGCACGCTACCAACTGAGCCAGCCGGACGGCTGGTATTGTCTTATTAACTCTAGTAGTTATCGTATTCAGTATCTTACTGTAGCTATATATATCTGTAATTTTAGTTGTTGCTTTCATGATCTTGTAGTAACCTTTGACTGATAACTTTGCTTATCTAAGTATAATCCTGCTTGACTAGCCTACAGTGACACCAGCGCCATCTGTTGATACAGTATATTAACCCCTTGTGTGCAGTTACACTTTATTTTTATATAATCTCTATTTGGTGAATTGTATATTTAGTTACATATTCTATTATATATATATTATATTTTGTTTTTGTTTTTTAGGTAGGTTATCACTCCTGCTAGCCTATTTCTGCGTATTAAATAATTTTTGTTTTCGGTTATTTTTGTTTTCGGTTAGGCTAGGCTATCACCCTTGGTGGCCTATTTCTGCGTATTTCAAATTTTAAATTTTCGGTTAGGCTATCACCGCTGGTGGCCTATTTCTGCGTACCGGTATTTCATAATTTTAGTTTTCGGTTATTTTTGTTTTAGGTTAGGCTAGGCTATCGC